>JAFFZR010028931.1:0-10215 GCA_018397195.1 Lethrus apterus | reverse complement strand
GCGGTCACTACTCCTTCCTTTCTGGAACCGAACATATGTAATGCTAAACAAGGACAGAAACATACCAATCGAGGAACCGTTCTCAGACTACGGTCACTCATCGGTCCCTCGTTGACAGACCAGTGAGAGACCGTTTCTGGATATGACGTCATTAATTATAAATCGAATGCGGTCGGTGGCTTGTTACCAGTGACCAGCCACCGACCGCTGTAAATCGAATACGCTTCATATTACGAACGTAGTTACAGAAAATCGAGAATATTTCTAACGTGGTTACGATATGACGTCATCAAAAAGCCAATCGAAAATGAATAGTTGGAATATTTAGTCTAACTACTAGCCAATCGAAATCGCTTCCTAGTCAATCGAAATCGCTTTGTTGATAATAAACTTGTCAAATTAACGAATTCAGTCTAAGAATATGAACATGTTTCAATCCAATTTTGATATACACAATATATATTAATAAATGCTGTTAACGGCTAATAATAATAATGTCAAATTATTAACTAATCAGAACAGCGTAATTTAAATTTGGCGCCACGAGTTTCCGCCTAGCAGGAAAAAATCTACTTACGAGTGTTCGAATTGCACGAGTAGAAGAAAGGATTTAAAAGAAGATATACAAATTATCATGGCATAGTTTTCATCTGTAAATTTTGTGTTTTTTAAAAAGGCATAAAGGGACATATCAGCAAGAACAGCTTATAACGTTATAACACATACATTTTGAGGATGAAAGGGAAAATGATAGGATGAAAGGGAAAATGATAGGACGAATGAAATGAAAACGTCTCATGACTAATTTATAAATTCAAGGTTTAAAATTTAAATCTGAGTTACATTTTACAAGTACGTTTTTTTTTAATCAAACGTTCTCTTACGAAATCGTTAAATGCGGAAATTGTTACAAATACCTCAAGGCCGGCTTGCACTAATTGTTGTGCGATGGCTGCACCACAGCCTGCGCTGGCGCCCGTCACCACGGCCACTTTTCCCACCCAACGATCCATAGACAACACCATGTTCACCTTATAGTTGCGCTGCTAAACTGGCGATTTTAGGTGATTTTAAGCGAAAAGTTTTTAGAATGGGAAAGTTGCGACCTCGTTGATTGCGTCTGGTAGGGAATATGCATTTATTAATCTTATATTATCAATTGTGACTATTTATGATTGGCTAAAGAACAATATAGTTTTTATAGAATTTATCTCAATTTTTTCCCTTATAAAATAACCTAATTTCTAATATGGATAAATTGATACAATTTAAAATATAGTGCAACAACTAAATGACAAAGATTCAATTTTTAAAACTATACAAACGAAAAAATCAATATTTAGCACGTTTACTGTTTGGTTCTGTCTTATGTATAATATTTTGTATTTTCTGCCACTCTCTATCCAGATGCGCCTTTTCATTCTTATCTTTATGCTTCCTTGACCGTCGTCCATCGGCCATCTTAACTCCATACTGAAAAGCAGCTTTTGGCAAAGCCTCCTTCTGATTCATATAATCAGAATATTCCTCAGCCGTATCGAAATCCCACCGTCCAATTGGTCCTTTCTTATTTCCCAAATCCATCTTCGAATAATCGACCTCATCGTCCGAATCATCGATCGCATCGTTCATCTCCTGAAGCCCTGGATAACACTCGGCGTAACCTTCGGGTTCCTGTGTCAATCGATTCAATATCTGCGCACATTTGTTTATTTTCAGATTCGGTCCGCTGATTTTATCATCGTCTTCTTCTCGCTTATCAAAATATGGCTGTCGTTTATGGGCATTGTCCGATTTGCTTCTAGTCGGGACGTAATCCCCGATATCCCCGTAAATCGAATCATCTTGTTGAGGTTCCTTGTCCTCCCTATTAAAATCTGATTGATCCGTTATGTCATAATCCCGGCGATCGCCTTTCTTGCTCTTGCGTCCTTTACGATTGCCTTGCCGCAAGTAGCTCAAAATTTGTGTCAATTTGTTAATAACGATGTCATTGGTTGATAAAATGGTGGTCGATTCTAAAGCTGGTACGTCAGCACGTGAACGAATTAAAGTTATTGGAATATCCGTTTCGGCATCATCATCCAAATCAATTATGTAAGCCATCCGACCGGGAATAAAAAGTTCAGACTTCTCGATGTGTCGAGATTTCAACATACATATCGAGTGATATATCGAACGACCAATTTTCGTTTTGAAGTGCATCTCGTCTTCATCTTTTTTATGGTCAACTTTTTTTTCCTTTTCTTCCATGGATTTACTAGCCAGACGTTCCAATTCCTGCTCTTGTTCATGTTCCCTTTGTTGAATTTCAGATCGAACTTTTTGCAACAACGCATAATCCAAACCTGAATTTATACATAATTAATGTCAAATATTTGATTCTAAATGCTTAAAAAGTTTTTAAAAAATCATATTGAAGGCCTTATAATAATGAAATTAATTTTGGTACACTTTAATCTAATCTGGCACATTTGTTTTTGTTTTTTATATAAAACAATTTACTTCTGCCAAACTCATAAATGAGAAAAATTTTGGAGTAATGGGTATGAGCCATGACCCCTGAGTCACGGTGTACTACCCGTAGTACAAATTTTGGCTAATTTCGTTAACATCAAAAAATGTAAAAAAAATCATTTCATCTGTCCCTCAAATATGAAAATTGACTGAACGGGTTAACTTCTTACCTTTGACCAGATGAGTATGTTCCATATCACCACCCAAGAACTTCGACTCTTGGATCATTTGCCTTCGTCGTTCGGCGGCATCATAACCCGATTTTAAATCAGGTGCGACGGCTCTGTAAGCTTGAGCCGTATTCATCGGATCTTCGCTCTGATAGTCGGGATTGACTCCTGATCTCCGTTCACTAGCACGATCTCTGTATTTCTCGGCGAGTTCTGCCATTTTAGTGTCCTCTTGTTTCTTCAGTTTGGCATAGAAACTCTTCTTTTTGCGGCGCTCTTCGAAACGGTCGTCCTTCGGCGGTTGCATCGATGACGAGTTTTCCATCGCCTCGCGGATGGAACCCGGAGCGGGTGCATGAGACGGAGTTGCTCGAGGAGTCATCAACAACTTGCGAAAATCGTCGTTCGTCAAGCGTTGGGATCCTGGCGTATCGGTCGGCATCTTTATACACAAAATCCTCTTATAATTAAAATGGAATATAAGTATCAACTATAATGACAATTTAGTTTTGTAATGGATAAGATTGATTAGATAATTACGTACTTTTGTAGTGTTTCTTCTACTATCCAACGCCACTAACCAGATTGAATTCCAAGAAATTTAATAATTCCAATCTTTTCACTTTTGACAACACGATTACAAATTTTACAAATATTTACGAAAACCTATATTGATAGTTTCGTTTTTATTGTTGGTAATACAGCAATAAAATTGAAAATTATGTCACATTTGCTAAGAATTTATTTTTGAACATTAAACAAATAAAAACAACTTTAAAATGCAATACAAATATTCATTTAAAAATAAATATTACTAAACAATTAAAAATTGTTGTTTGAAGTTCAAGAAAAAAAGTTAAGTTGGTATTACATAGATTGCCATAAATAAACGTCAAAAACATGTCAACGTGTACAAAATTGTTTAATTTCCGACCATTTCCTACAATTTCCCATTGGAAAAGAAAGCTTTCCGTCGAAAACATTGAACCAGTAAAGTTATCATTTGTGTCCTATGAAACGAAAAACGTAAGCAATGTTCCACCCCTGATTATCATGCATGGTTTGATGGGTTCAAAACGCAACTGGAAAACCCATTGTAAACGTTTCCTGAAAAACACCAAACCCCAACGTAAAATTATTGCGGTTGACTCTAGAAATCACGGCGATAGCGCTCATTCAAGCGAGAACACTTACAACCACATGATTGCCGATTTTAGTGCATTTTTGCAGGATCAAAGTATTAAAAAGGCGTCTTTGTTGGGACACTCGATGGGAGGGATGGTAGCCATGTATTTTGCTTTAAAAAATGTAACATACACATTTTTATCGATTTGTTTAACCGAGATTTTACAGGCAGATCTTGTCGAGAAAATAATTGTAGCGGACATTGCACCGAAAAAAGTCCCCATGATCGAATCTTTCAGGGAACTCTTCGAAATTCTAAAGAAAATTAAGTTACCCAATAACATCCCCATGACTGTTGCTAGATCTTTAGCTGATCAACAACTCGCGATGCACATAAACGATGCCAATATGCGAATGTTTCTCCTAACAAATCTAATTAATAAAGGCAGTGGTAGGTAATACGATCAAGAAACTTAACTTCGCTTGGTAACCATAAACATTAGGTATGGTTGGAGGGTGAACATTGAAGCTTTACAGAATAATTTATCGAATATCGCGACATTTCCAGATGTTACTGGTTTGACGTTCATAAAACCGGCGCTGTTTGTCGGAGGTGAAAAATCAGACATGATAAAGTAAGTAGCTCTCGAAATGTAAAAATGAATAACTAGTGTTTGCAGACCATCTGATCATGAAAATATCTTGAGGTTGTTTCCACATGCAGAGTTTTTTTACATTGAAAACGCCGGTCATTGGTTGCATGCAGAAAAGGCTGAGGAATTCTCGAAAGTCTGTGTGAAATTCTTGAATACAGGCGTTTGAATCAAATTGTGTAAATGTTGATGTGCATTTCTATCTTAGGACGGCAAAAATAAAGCCCCTGTGGATACGGTGCACATTTAATTCAGATTTGGAGGCTCAGGACCCTATTTAGTCTTAATAATATAAATAAAAAATAGTGTTAATTTTCATACAATATAGAGAAGATATTCGTGATATTTATTTCTTCATCTGGTAGATTCCTCATACATGAAAAAATATTTTGAAACTTTAAAATTCTCGTACATGTACCAACTTCGATATGAGAATAAAAACATCTTTAAAAAATATAAATTTTATTTTCTAAAGTTTTATTCACAAAAAACGAAACAAAATAAATCGCACAAACACACTCTCGTCTTTTCGTACACTTCACGAAGAAGATATTAAAACTCCAATTAAAATAAAAAAAAGGTCATTATGATAAGCACATTTCTAAACCACTCGTCTGACTTCGAAGAATCGTTTCAAATAGTAAACCTGTCCCATTGTCATTGCCACTAAGATCAATGCTTCAAAAAACGACCACATCACCACTCTGGAGTTTGTACTTTCGTTGATCGATCGGTGAATCCTGTCTCTAACATGCATGTATTCCTGTTCATGTTTAACACCAGCCAACGATCCTGAATTGAATTTATATGAAAACTAAGATTTGTTCAAATAACTATTATATCATACCGCTTAGTTCTGTAATCATGTCTTCAAGTTTAGATGTCGATTCCCCCTCAGCACCATCGTGTTTAGGAGCTTCGCCGATCGCCATATTAAACATAACAACTTTGGGTGTCATCGTGGACATCTTATTAGAAAAGCAGTACGTATATGTACCGGCCGTGTTCGCTGCAAAGGTGTATTTTCCGGAGGATTCGCGTTCTCCTTGGAAAATAGTGCGCCCGTCGGGCCCCACTATGCGCACGTCTATGTCGAGAAAACCGCCCTCGGCAATTTCAAATGTTAATCCTACGAGAAAAAGTAAGACATTTCGAACATAGGGTTTTACAAACTTACCCATTTTCGTGCCAGCTTCCACCTTATCGAAAAAACATTCTTCGGCGTGCGCGTCGACCGTTATGAAGTAGGTAAAGGCGGATGACGCCAAAGAAACGACGATGATCGCCAGCGAAAAGATTTTCCCTAACATTTTCGTTTAAGAAGAGCCACGTAACCTCTATGTTTTTGACAAGTTGAAATCATAAGACCAGCGCCACCTATTAAGTTACCTTGTAACTAAGGACATATACATCAATACACCGACTTCATGCAATTGGGAACCAATTTTTTTATCGACATTATATTAATTTGTAATTTGTAGTTAAATAAATTTGTATTATCAATAATTGAGATTAGTTAGAACTTAATGTTTATATTTTGTAGAAATTAATAATTTAACATACTTTTAAGTTGATATTTTGCCATCTTTTAGACGTTGGCATAACTAAAATGGCTGTTTGTCAGACAATCCTAACAGGATTCTTATTGGTAATTGCAACATATTTCGTGCAAAGCAGACTTTACACATTTTCGACCAAAAACAAGTAGCAGGTCGAAGGAGTTAAAAAAAAAATCCGCAAAGCTCATGTCGCGCATACCGCATTAAATCGGTGCGTCGAAAGCGCCCTTTTCAGTTTTACAAATCCTAAAATGACTTCAAAGGGACTACACGTGCAAGACAATTCGGTAGTAGAGCGAAGACTCCGTCCCATATACGGTAAAGAAAAATGAACCGTTCGGAAATCTCATATAAGTGTGATTCTTATAGGTTATGCTTTTTCTTTTTAGAATGGTTAGACGCCGGAAACAACAAAAAAGCTCTACAAGAATGCGACAAAGTCTTAAAGAAAACACCCAATTTGCAATGCGCGAAAGCTCTGAAAGCCCTAGCCTATTTACGTATGAATAAAGAAAGTGATTGCAGTTTGTTGCTCGACAGTTTAACGTTGGAAAAGCCTTCAGACGACGCAACACTGCAAGCAATGACGATTTGTTACCGAGAACTACAACAACGTGAGTACATAAGAAATTATGATTTCCAACGATCTATTTTTAATTCTAGTGGAGAAAATATGTAAATTATATGAAACGGCTGTCAAAATTGATCCAAGCAATGAAGAGCTCCACACGCACCTGTTCATGTCTTATGTACGAGTATCCGACTTTAAATCGCAACAACGATCTGCGATGGTTCTTTACAAATTGAAACAACGTAATCCATATTATTGCTGGGCAGTCATGAGCATAATTTTACAAGCAACCAGAGGTTTTGGAGCAGACGATCCCCAAAAACGATCTTTACTTTTAAGTCTTGCTGAACGTATGATCACCAAATTAATAACGGAAAATAAATTAGAAGCGGAACAAGAAGCTCAGTTATACGTCATGGTTTTGGAGTTGCAGAATAAATACGAAGAAATTTTAAAGGTTTTCGACGGCCCGTTAGGTTGTAAATTGATCACTGGTAGTTTTTCCTACAGCAAGTTACCGTATTTGATTAAGTTACAAAAGTGGACTGAAGTGAATCTTCACTGTAAGGCTATACTTGTCGACAGGTATGTATTCAATTGGATATTTGTTTTTTATTAAATGAAAAGTTCAGTGTAGATCATTGGAATATTTGGAAGGAGTACATTAACTCAGTTTTTGCGTTGATAACTCCCGAAAATAATATCACAAACAACGTCAATCATAACAATGGTGAAAATGACTTGGAAATTGTCGATGACACACCAGAAAAGGCACACGAGTTTATATGTAGACTAGTCGAAAATTGCTCAGATAACGGTAAGATTATACGTAATTAATAATAATAATAATAATGTTTATCTACAACCGGTGCATAAAGCAGGCTTTTTCGCACTCCAAACAGTGCGTAAAGTAATTCATTATAACACAAGTGATATAATAGATTCATTACAACACAAGTGCGATAAAGTAAATTATTTCATGCAGTGTCCACGGCAACCACGGCAAAATGTCCGTACTTGTTGAAACCGTTGCTATGAAACATTTAGGGACAGACAACATGACACTGCAGGCGACATTTTAATTGATTGAATTATTAATTAATTAATTAATTGACACTAATAATATTTTAATTTAACGAATTTCGGTAATTTTCTTTATATTTATGGTTGTAGATAAAATAGTGTATGCAACACGTGTGTGAAGTGTCATTAAAAAGTCGTATGCTTTCAGCATGAGCCGCTAGGCGATTCGCACACTCGTTTCATGAACCACTTCACGCACTTGTTCTCTAAACTACTATTATTTAATAGTACCAATACTAATAGAAATCACATATTTATAATTTCCACAAAAATTTTCTAGTCTTTAAGCCATTTGCAGTTTATTATATTGAATAAGTCCATTGTGAAACAGGTTGTTCTAACTATATCCCGTGAAGATTGTATTCACATAAAAGTCTTCTCTATTCTTTGTAGAATAACTGTGTATATCAGACACTATTCTTGTATTATGCAACAGATGTTCAGGAAATAAACCGCTTTTTATTTTATATACAGGATGTTCAAATTGAAGTCGGCACTATTGCCAACTTTGTTACTACTAAAGATACCATGTTGGTTAAATTACCAAAGTAGTAGCGTTTTTTCTTCCGATTACGATGGTAAAAATTTAAAAACAAATGAACTTCGCGTTTTCGAGATATTAAAAAAAACAACATTTTTTTAAATGGAATCACCTATACAGTGCGGTCGTTGAATCTGGAAACCTGGAAATAAAAAGTTGTCCGTTTATTTATAGGAAAAATTGTGGGACAGGTCAATTTTTATTTTTTATTGCACGCATTTCGACATATCGTTCAAATTTTTTCCGCCATATTTGAAAAAGTTATGACCTCATCGTCATTTTTTTTAAATGACGGCCCTCAATTTTTTTTGTAGATTTGGATACTTTGTGAAATTCTAAAACCAAAATTGTCCAAAAAGTATGATCTTGAACTGGAAAACTTCTGAAATAAACGGCTTTGAAGTTTAAAATAAGACTTTTTTTTGAATCAAGTAATCTAATGAAATTTCGATCGTTTTTTTGCAACAAAAGCAAAAGATTTCTAAAAAACTTTAAATTAAATTATTTACGAAAATGTGAGATCATAAAATAGATACAAAGATGAACATTTGTTGAAAAAGCATTGATACCTATAAATAATCACTTAATTTATTTACGATAGTTGGCATTGGACTTTTGACACTTTCAAATTATTAATTTGTGCAGTTATTATTTTAACAAAAAAAAGTGAAACAATGGTTCACTATTTAACTGAAAAACAAAGAATAGAAATTTTAATTTTGAGAGGATGTGGCAACAAGTTTCAATAATAAGTACCCTGGAGAAAGAATACGAAAATCCACCATTTGTAAAATCGAACGGAAATTTGAAGAATTTGGAAATGTAAGGGATCGCCCTAGAGGACGTCCTGGTATTTCGGAAGATAAGCAATTAGATCTTTTATTGGATTTACAAGAAAATCTTAAATATTTAAAAAAGCACAAATGGCACCCTTACAAAGTTGTGCTTGTACATGAACTTAATGAAGACGACCCTAGCCGTAGAATACAGTTTTGTGAAGATTTAATGAATAGATGCAACGCTGACCCTACTTTTGAAAATCGAATTGTTTTTTTCTGATCGAGGCCACATTTCAGTTAAACGGAAATGTAAATCGGCAAAACTGTCGCTACTGGGCCCGTAAAAATCCACACTGGACGATGGAAGCAAATACCCAATTTCCCCAAAAACTTAATGTATGGGCAGGGATTGTGAACAATCTAGAATACTAGGCCCATTTTTTATTGACGGTTCTTTAACGGGTGCAAAATACTTAGAAATGTTAAGAGACCATTTAGTTCCTGCCTTGGCTGCGTTATATCCTGATGCTAACGACCCAGATCTACCACACGATTTGCTGTGGTATCAGCGAGATGAGCATCTGCCCATTATGACAATGTTGCAAGAAATTATCTAGATCAAGTATTTCCAAATAAATGGATCGGCAGAAGAGGTTTCATTGAAACTTGAAGGACTCTATTTAAAAAAAAATGGCGATGACGTCATACCTTTTTCAAATATGGCGGAAAAAATTTGAACGATATGTCGAAATGTGTGCAATAAAAAATAAAAATTGACCTGTACGAGGATTTTTTCTATAAATAAACGGACAACTTTTTATTCCTAGGTTTCCAGACTAAACGACCGCACTGTATAATGATACTACCAAATTAGCTTTGGTTCATACCTTTGCTTCATTAGTAACAGCTGGTTTATTAGCAAACTGCACTTCAGTGGCTTTCAAGATCGTATTTTCTTCCAAAATTGTAGCTTGTGTTTGGTTATGTCCAAATGGTTTCTTGCCATAGAGACATTGATAAAATATTACACCTACATTCCAAACATCAACTTTTGATGATATTTTTGGAGGGTTTTTACCAACAACAAAACATTCTGGAGGAAGGTACCTGCAAATAAAATACACAATTAACCATGAAACATATTTTAATCAACTTATGGTACGTTCAAGACAGTGGAAATATACACACCAATACGTGCCAGCACCTTGTGAAGTCAA
>JAFFZR010028930.1:0-10222 GCA_018397195.1 Lethrus apterus | reverse complement strand
TTTGATTTAGTAACCATGACAACTTTAAAAATACATTAAATGTCATTTTGACAAACGTCAATGTTATAATTCATTCGGTTAATTCTCCAACCAAAGATCATTCGTACTCAACTTTTGTCTGGCAAGATTTTCATTTATTCGCAATGATTGCTAAAGGCAATTAAACTCGACCAATTTCTTTCGTCAAATTGGTCTCGTTTAATTGCCAAGCAACCATTGCTCATGCAAAATAAAAATCTTGCCGACAAAAGTTGGAGCACTCATGATCTCACATTTGAAAAGAAAAAAACACTCACTTGACAAATTTGACACTTGATTGCTAATGACGTGACATTGACATTTACGCAAAATTATAAATAACTTAATCGAAGAATTATTATTATACCCCACTGTCCTAACCTCTTCTTCACTTCTTCAAGATCCCAGACCTTCCCCTGTGTAATTTTTTTTTCGCTTTTTAAATTCCCTTTCTTATTCTGGTTCCACTCTATTGCAGGCTTTCTTCCGCTCCTCCTATTCCTCCTTATTTTTTTTATATAATACTTTGCTTTCTGAATCTGTTCGCACCTTACCTATTTCTATGAGTTTATAAAGAAATCTTTACCGTCTTTAACTATTCTCTCTACTTCAAACGTCGAGCATCTTGCCTTTTCATACCCGTTAACTATTTCACTTTCCCACATCAACATAATAATAATAAAGAGCTCTACAGGCCTTGAAGGCCCATGGCTTGGTTTACTACTTCTACCCATTTCTATCTCCTGTTTCCCCTGTTTTCTTTTTCCAATTTATTCATTCCTCCGCCTTTCTTTTGGTCTTGCTCTTCTCTTTTTTCCGTCTATGGCTTTGGTCAAAATCATCTTTGGTATTCTTTGATTTTCCAACCTCCAGATATGCCCCAACCATTTGATTCTCTGAGACTTTTCTTTTTTTCCCTGAGATAACTTTTGCATTGTTTTCTCCGCTCGATGTATTTTCCTTTCGCCTCACCTGCCTGTTTCTGAATTATTTCCATTCGACAATATTTTCTCCTTTCAAGGGCTTTTCGACATTCTGCATCGAACCAGTTTTTCCTATCTTCATTTCTTTTCTTTTTTCCACACCTATCTGCACTCCCTTTCATTTCGTGATATTTTCCCATGATGTAATATATTGATTTAAAATACGCGCCTTTTCCCTACCCAGAATTTACCTGTTTACTTTTTACAACAATATTTTATTTTCTATATAAAAACAATGTACCTACATACTTTTCGGAGAGTGCGTTTTGGTCAGTTGAAATAAACGGATGTGTTATTTAAAGTGTGCCTTATTTTCACACCAAAACCCCAGATATCACACATATCAAGTCTACTGTTTGATGCTTTTTTAATCCGTCTTGTAACATTTCACTATGCTTGATTTTCTCCTTCTTCTTCTAGTCTTATCTTTTTTCTTCCAGTTTTTACTTGATTTTTTTTATTTTTTCTTTCAGGAATTAAATTTTTTTTTTTTTGATTCGAGTTTGTATCCAAACCAAACCAATTTTTTTCAAATTCCATATTTAAATTATTGTAAAGTCCTCTTTTACGTGTATATTTTTTCGTCTTTGAGGGAGTGGATATTCAGGATGTTAATTTTTTTTGGTACTTTCCTTTTAGTCTTGTACATTCTTGTACATTCTTCCTGATATAGCCTTAAACTCCATCATCGCTCCTTTTAGCATTTTGCTAACTAGGAATCCCGTTCCCGTTATCCTGTTTGCACCTTCACTATTGAAGAAAATGTAGTCATCTAGTTCTAATATAGTCTGGATTTCAAGATTTGGAGGATGTACGGTCCGAAGGCCACACTAGGACTTAGACCTCCAAAATGAGGCTATTGTACCATTCCTCCAAAGCGACCCTTTGGTCCTCAAGCCAGCCGACGGTGTCGATCAGCTTGAGGACTTTACCGGGTGAGGTGTCGCTTAACCACGCCACACTCGGCCAGAAGTCCCCCAGTATAGATCTTCCTATCGATGTTTCGGCGTTGTTTTGTTTCCTGAATAGCTACAATATCAAATTTATATTTTCTTCATTCATTGCTAAATGTTTTAAAGCTCATTCAAAACTTCCTCTAACGTTCCATGTTCCTACTAATATTTCTCTATCTATTGCATTGTCGACATTTTTTTTATTTCATCTTTTTTCCCCTTTCCACCATTTTATTACCATTATTTGCACGTACAAACTTTTCCCGATTGTCCCAGGGGATGGAGGATGTTAGAGTTTTTGAACACGATATCAAATGGCAGGGGGGTTACCGCCAGTGGATGGACAGGATGGTTCGGTGGGCCTAGGTTCTAGAGTCCTCCGTTAACTTTACCTGTCTGAAAACTGGTAGGAGCCTTTGGGTTTGGCAATCCCACCTACCTGAACTAGTTTAGGTAGAGCCTGGGTTTAAAAGAACCCTTATCTGCTAGTGAGTTCCTGGGGTGCTACCTGACGTGCAGGGAGATTTCCTCAGCTCGAACGCTCACCCTGGCGCAAGAAGGTACCACGGGAGTCGGTGGCCCGCGGAAGTTACTTCCGTGCCGACCAACAGCGATAGGATTCGTGGTGGCAGTGGTTGAAAGTCCGCATGCTGGACTAGAGAGCCATTGTTGTTAATCAGGATGGTCCTTACGCGTGAGCCGCGGTACTAGTCTGCAAAACTAGTAGAGAGTGGATAGTCTCTCGCCCATGCCAGAGGGGGTGTCGGGCTTGTAACCGGCATCAACTGGTAGCATGTTTATACATGCGCGTTGATTGGGCGTATCTTAATCCCTTGACTATGGGGGTTCCGGAAACCCTCTGGGTACGGACGGCACGTAAAATCACAGATGACATGACATTACTTAGTATCGTAATTTCTTTATTCGCAGCCCATTTCTTTGCCAAGGCCGTTTCCATTTTTCTTGATTCTGTGTGCTTAGTTTTTTAATATGTTCTTTTTGTTTTGATCAAGTGGTTTCTTCCAACACCCCATTTCCATTCTTCTCCATCCGGATTTTGGATTCTGGATTCCATCGCTTCTTTCAGTACCACTTGATCTTCCGTATCAATCTTAAGTCCTTGCATTACCATGTTATTGCGCCTTTTTCCATTTTCTAATCTCTCCACTCCATTTGTAATTAGCATCTTGAGTTCATTTTCTTTCTTAATTTTTTTATTTTGTAACCTAAGTTCCTTGATCTCCTCTCTGTACTCATTTTCTTCTCTTCTCATTTCATGTATATCTGTTCTTTTGTTTTCCATCATTTTAAATTTCCAATTCTTCGTTTTTTATACATTTTCTATCCGGTGTTCTGAATAACTTTTTACTTTTATTGAAAGGCTTTTTCTTTATCTTCGCCATAACCATTCCCATCCAAGGAATAAGGGGATCCTTTGCCTTAACTCCATTTCGTAGGACTATACTGTAAAGACTAGATTATAGACTAGACTGTGGACTTTGGAATAGACTATAAAATGGACTATAGAATAGACTATAGAATAGACTACAAACCAGACTATGTATACCACATGTATTATACTGTAGAATGGCCTGGACTATACTCTAGTCTAGACTGTACACTAAACTAAAGATTATACTATAGACTGGACTGTATATTAAACAGTAAACTAGATTATAGACTATATTGTAGACTAGCATATGGAATAGACTGTGCATTAAAAATTAAAAACTGAAGAAGTTCAAGAAGATCAGGAAGACATACCTATAGGTAATTTGCAACTTACCATTGAAAAATTTAATGATATCAGTAAAATCCATACTGTTCGACAATATGATATCTCGATAAGTTTCCAGCAACGCCAGCGCCAAAAACAGCACGAAATGTCCGGACGAGACATTCTGCGCCGCCCAGATCACTTCCCACGTAGCGTACACGTCAGGATAGACGAGCTCACGTTTGAAATCCAACAGAAACCAACGGTAACAAAAATAAAAGTGGGTGTAATCGCCGTGCGAATGCATCAACTCGTACATCTCCGAATCCAAGATCTGAATCAGCGAACGCATGTTGGCGAAGTGGCAATCCATGGCGTTTCCATTCGGAAAATTTTCCACCATTCGCTGCATAAGATGGCAAAAGCATGCGTACGTCAGACTCTCGTCGTTGAAAACGACCAGCAACGGGGCGACCAGATCGCACATGCCCTGCATGTATCCAATTTCTAAATGCTCCCAGACGTAACTAAAACGAAGGAATAGAATCCTACCGATGGAGTTTTCAACACTTACGTGCACATCACGTTTCGAAGCTTGTCCAAATTATCACCGGTGAAGTACCAATAGTTCCTGTCGCATCTCTGGACGTCTTTTTCTATCCTGTGGAGATTTAGCCCGAAAGTCTCCAACAATTCCACCTGAAATTTTTTTATACAATATGTTAAACACAATTTCTTAAAATATAATATTTTTCATCTTTTTTTCTTCTAAATGGGTGATCTTGAAGGAAATAAGTGGTATAAAGACAAAGACCAAATTATCAATGAAGGGGCGCTGTGGAGGAGAAATACGGAAAATGATGCTGGGAGAAGTTAGGGAATGAGAAAAAAAGGAAAACTGAGCGAGAGAGGAGGGCTGAGCTTTTATACAGTGTCTAAAGGAGACCAAGAAGGTACATTTTTTTGATAACTATATATTATAGTGATGAGTAGAATGAGGAATGAAGAAGGGAGAGGAGGTAGGAAGAGAGAAGGAGGGCACGAAAATGGAAAAAAGGAAGGGGGATGAAGGAAGACAGAAGATGGAAGATTTATATAGGTTGTACTGCGTTGGTTCAATTTAATATGCTTACGTTGTGTTTATTTAATAATTATTTCAAACATATTAGTCTACATTTTTATTGGTTTAGGTTGGGTTGGGATTGGTTAGGTTGTCAAGGTTGGATTAGTTCAGTTGCTTTATCCATCATCAATTTTTTCATTGAAATTCCTCCCAATAAATATGACTAACAAATAATTGAAATAAAATCCTTACACTGTAAACTCCTCCGTTAGAACTGGCCGGCGAAACACAGGCACTTCGGGCAGGAGAAACCAACCCATGAGATTCAACACATTCCAATGTATCCAAAGAGTTTTCTTCCTTCACGCAGTCCAAGTTACTACGAATTGGGGAATCGCCAAACTGGCAAGGCACGTCCACACTTGCGTTCGTGACGATGACGTTATGGACGAAATCCCCCATTTCAACTCCGACCTCGACAAATTCTTCATTTTCATCCCGATTCGCTGGCGGAATCGCAACATTTCCGTTGGTGTTTTCTCCTGCAAAGTCTTTGTTCGAAACTTCCGAACATTCGGTATCTCGGCTCGAATAGTCCGTATCCATACTCGAAAGTTCAGTCCGTTTGTCCTTATTTTCATCAATGGGTGTTTCATTCGAATCGATTGCATTTGTTTCGACCGTTACATCCAACACGCTATCTTTAATCTTCGTTGCATTTGTTTCGACACGGTCGCTTTGTTGTTGAGATTTTTCATCGTCGCTTTCGTATTGGATCGTGTTTTGTTTCGTCTTCTTTGTTTTTTTGCTCGTCTCGTCTTTGTCATCGTCTGCCGATTCGTAATCGTAGTCGCTGATGTCTTCGAAAACCTAAAATTCAGGTTAAATTTCTTGGTTTTTAAATGAGGATTTAACTCACGTCATTGCTGAGGTCACGAAGTATGGGGTTGGGGGCCTGTTCGCCGCTTATGCTCTCGCTGCTGAGTTTAGCGATGGCGGTCGCTTGAGTTTCTTTGTCTCTTTGTCGGACGATCGCCTCAACCGCAAGCCACTCCGACATGGTATTTTCGTATCTAAATTAACAATAAATTATATAAGGACTAAAGCACTAAATTATATAAGACTGACAAATCAGCAAACCAATCATATTGGAATATTGGAAATATTGGAAGGCGTAAGAGAAACGGGAAAAAAATGAAAAATTGGTGAATTATTTTTGGAAAAGGGTGCGAAAAATTTACTTTATTGGAAAAATTGGAAAATGTTGACAAATGTCAAAAATTAGTCACAAAAAAAATAGAAAAAATTGTATCAACCTTTTTTGTTGTTATGAATAAAAGTCTTAAAGAACAGAAATGGGAATAATGATCTTCGCATTGTTCTAAATAGGGAAAAATGCAAAAAAAAGTGCAAAAATTAGAAAAGATGATAAATACGAGCGAGACAAGAAAATTATAGTTAAAAACTGCTAAACAACATTTTGCACCAAAAGATGGGTTTTCTAGTAAAAAAGAAATTGGACGATAAGAGAAAACACAGTTATAGGCTGGGCTGGGCTCGAATATTCATTTTGGTGAGAATGTGTCTGGGCGGGGAACAATTTAAAAGAATTTCTAAAAAGTCCAAATTTTTCCAACTCCTCGGAAAAATTTAAGCAACAGGAGAAAATTAAAAGAGCAACAAGATTTACATTAAAATCTACATTTTGCACAAACCCGATAAACAAATTTAAATAAAACACCAGCATAAAAAAAGAATAAATTAAATTAGTGCAAACTACAAAAGTATATGTTAAGTAAAGACCCATTTAGTATTGGAAAATTTAGAACAAACTAAAATTTTGAAGAAAAGAAAATAGGAAGAAAATTGAAAAAAATTGAAAGAGTTGAATATGATTTGTAGATGAATTGTAGATTTGTCGATAAAAAGGAAAATGACGACAAGGGTTGGGCAAAGCTGAGACGTTCATTTAGGATTGAAGATCGCTGAGGAAAAGAATAAAAAAAATTTTCCACATCTTTGAAAAAAAAGGCGGCTGGGGAAAATTCGAAGGCTAACAAGATCTCAGGCTTTCAAATTACAATTTTATTGATTTTCTAGTGGAAAATATAATGATGCGCCTGCTTCAGAAAAAAAATTAGTATAAAAGAAATGGTCAGTTGGGTTGGGCTATATTGTATAAGATCAACACAGATGAATCTGAGAAGACATAGAAAGAATTCGAAAAACTTTCCAAAAAGATAAATCGAATTCCTTGAAAAAAGCCAGAAGGAAATTGAAAGGGAAAAGATAAAAAATTATATTATGATTGGAAAATGAGTTTTATAAACTTGCTGATAGAAAAACATAAGGAAAATACGATGGAATTGCGTTGATCTGGAATAAATTTGATTGGAAAAAAATCCGAAAATTTTGTGAAGAAATCCAGTTGAAAACATTTCCTTCTATAAAGGGATACCTTACAGAGGAATGGATTGCCAGATGGATGAACAATCCAATTAATACGAAAGGCTATAAAAACATAAAGCATTAAAGAGGAAAATACTTAAGGGAAGCTTGAAAAATGTACGATGCAACGATTACTAAAGTTGTGCTTCAGACGGCTGAAGGAAATTGGCAAAGAAAATGTGTTTTATTTTTATTTTATTATTTATGTTCTGCCACCTCTCAACAGATCGAACCCAACTACAGAGTGTCTTTGGGTTGCGGCCACGACCGACTTACAGCTGTTAGAAACCATTCCAGCATATGCTGCAAGGATTAGGGAAACGTGGAAAACCTGATCAGAATGGTCAGTCGGAAGGCCAACTCAAAGTTGGAAACATTGTAAATTTCATCTCCAAAATAAAATTCCAATGTCCGTAACTAAGATTTGAACCTTAGACCTTGAGATTATTGACCTACGGCTAAGCCACTAGACCAATCATCCCAGATAAGGAAGAAAATGGGGTACCAAGCACTAATATAAAAAATGAGACAAAATTGCTTAATTAAATGAGACAAAAATACATATTTTTTTGTGAGAAAAAATAAAACGTACGCTTGTTTAGTTTCTTCGTCCAGTTGACTGCGATCCTCGGTCGTGCTTCCAAATTTATAATGCCTTAACAAATAGGGCCAAACCTCTTTCCGCAGATCGTGCACTATACCACCATAGTACGTAAGTCTGTACACTTCGCCGAAATCATTGACTACACCATCCACGCACAATTCCAACCATTTTTCCTCCGTCAAGCCTATAAAACATAAAAATTTCCAGTGAGGTTTAAAGAATTCTATTGAATAAGAAGCCTTGTTATATCCCAAGGCCTCCTTGGGCACAACTTTTTTTCGGGCAAAAATTTCTAATGAAGTGGAATGTTACAAAATTTTTACCTTCACTTGCTCCATCACCAGACACGATTATCGAATTGACGAGACCGCTTAGATGCGTTCTTACTGTCGATAAATGCCTACAATAAGCCAACCAACCATAGAAGGCCCTGGATATGATTTGCCTCTTCATCGAATCACAAACGGCTCGTATGCATACATTAGGCGGACTGTCTGGAGCATTTTGATCCAGGCTCAGGCTTTTCGTGGAGCTTTCGGAACTCGTACTGGAGCTCGTCAATTGGACGCGCACCTTACTTGGAAATTGGACGTGCGTGTCCATCAGTTGATTTCTTTTCACTGCGACAAATAATTTCAAGAAAATTATCTATCGGTTCGGAATCAAAGCGCACGAACTCACATTCCAAGTCTTTGTGGTTGCTATTGTTGATAATCCTAAAGACGTAATCCTTTGTTGATTCTTCGGCTTCGCCAAGAGTTGCCAACGGTCTTCGCCTTCTATTGCACGAGCTTGTCGCGCCGGATCTTTGGGACCAAAGCGGCGGATCCAACCTCCCTCTCGGTAACAAGCCGGTTTCGATGCAGGAAAGAAAGGCCAAAATGTGACCGCCTGGAATTGAAATTTTCGAAAAAATATTTCAAAAAAAAAAATTGCACCTTTGGGAAAATGAATTGGAGGTCTTTGAACGCCGTCCTGTCCGACCAAAATAATCGTACCGCCAGATTCGCTTTCCTGGTGGCAATGGACGTAAACTATTTCATCCAAACGGACCTGTAAGGCGTAATCCCAAAACACTCTGCAAAAAAGAAATCCATCAAAATCCTTGAAAATGACGATGCTCCCTTTGCACCCTTTTTGCCATTTTGGATTTTTTTTTGTTGGACATGATTCTAATGGAATTAAATATTTTCCAAAAGTAAACATGACGAAATGGGGAGCTTATGGGGAGATGGTCTAAAATACCATAAACCTACTGATTGAACGGTGAAGTTACCCTTTATCTTGATTTTCGTCGGTAAATCCATTCATCAGTTGATTTGGTGTCCATTTTATGGTCAGTCCATTCGCCGATTGGTGCAGACTGAGATAACCCGGCATCGGTTCGGTCGTATTGGCTTTGCCGGGAAGAACCAACACGTTGTTTTTACCAAACAGGAGCGTCGCGCGCGAATTCTGATGCAGACTTTCCACGTAATCTTTGGCGAAATGCTGCGTGGACGATCTGTTGGTGATCGAATCTTCGGAACTCGTGTTGAGCGAACGTTTGAAATTCAAAATGGGACGTCGAACCGGCGGTGGCGTCGAATGCGCGCTGGATATTCTATGCCTTTGCACCTTAAAAAAAAAATAAATAAATCGGTTTCGATCGCAAAATTGACATTACCAATTCGTCTGCTGGTGGATCCGTCCAAAAGTGATCGGGTGTTTTCGTCCTGGAGTAATCCAAGGCGCACGGACCGACCAACAACGAACTCAAAATACTCCCATAGTCGGGATCGGCGACCAGCGAATCCTTTTCGTAGTAACGGTTGGCGTTCGACACCAAATAGTCTATGATTTTTGCCAGCTGTTTCTCGAAGAGCGCCAGACGTATCCACAGATACTTGGGGAGAGGGTTGCTCTGTAAAGATATGTTCTTTTTCAAAGTTGCCTTCGTGACGCTGTCGCTACTGCTGGAAGATCGACGATTCGGGTCAACGTTTTCAATTTCTTGCACCTTTTTCGAAACAATTGCGGCTTCGGGAAGGTGTTTTGCTATTTTGTGCAAGAGTGCCGTGGTGGAAGACGTCTTGAATAAACCTAAAGCACGTCTTCTTAAACCTTAAACGAAATAAATTTTATTACAGACAAGGTTGAGAAAAATGAATGGAATGATTGGTATACAGGATGTTCCATTAAAAAAAAATCTAATTATCTGAGTTGGCTCTGAAATGTGATGCGCAATTGTTTTTTTTTTTGTGTGAAGCATTGTAATCAGCGGAAAAATCACTGTATCTTTGCTAATTTAACCGACTCTGTAGCTCCAAAAATAACGAAGATAGCAGTAGTGCGCAGATAACTTTGAACACCCTGTATAGGTTAAGGTTACAGGCTTATACATATAATAGATGAGACGAATTTTAAGTTTTATGTTTACTTTATGATTAAATCACA
>JAFFZR010028929.1:0-10223 GCA_018397195.1 Lethrus apterus | reverse complement strand
TGTATAAGACATTATGGTGGCGCAACACATTATTAATTTTTTTGAAGAAGTTATCAGTTTAATTTTTATCAAATTTTGATAATTTATTAGTCGAACTCGAACATACTTGTATAGTAAAAATTGTTCAAATAAAATAATTATTACAGGGTGTTCTTTTTTCTATGTCACTTAGTATATAAATGTTTATAGTGACAATACTAATTATTTCGAAACTAGTATCATTGTTATCTTTCGCTTTCTGCTTTCGTTAACTATTCCATTGTTGTATAAGTCCATTTAATATTTTCACTATTGTTTAGTGTGTTAAATCCTGATTGGTGCTATCTATTAATTTATGAATATTTTCTGAATGTCTAAATACATAAATGTTGTAATTTGTTGTACATTTGAAACAATCTGTAGATGGTGATCTTTTTATTAAATTCAAATATTTTCTTTTGCGAAAATTGTGTTTTTTTTTTAAACTAACAGGTATTTTTTTTAACTTAGAATAAATTAAATCATTTCAAGATAGTAGGTAATAAAGTTTTTAAATTACTACCACACGAATTATTTCTTAACTGACTTAATAATTATTCTTGAAAAGTCAAGTGCGTATAAAAAAATTATTATTACGGCAAAAAAACTGTTTTCGACTAAGCACCACGTATGCATGTAAATTTGAACTCGAGAGGATAATATTGTGGGGTGGTTACGGTTAGGGTGCAGTTTGTGACATATATAGCGTGTTTATACAAGAGGGGGACATTCGCGCTTCCTGACCGGATGTTTGTTCGGAAACTCCGGAATACGTTTTACCGGAGGAAGTATTACCTTGTTATCATGTAATTACAGCGATTTGTGATTATTGTTTTACATACACTTTCATTTTATAAATATTTATTAAAATGGGAATGGCAATCAAAAAATTGTATTAAAAATTTAGGTTCCTTTTTTATTTCATATTTTATACACAGTTAATATTTTAGATGTTTTAGTTGTATTTTTACAGAAGTATTAATAGTATTTACCGGACTAATTAATAAATAATTCATACTTTTATATGTTAAAAACAGTGGCACAAATGAAAATGAAAGAAGTATTTTTTTGTTTAAAAGGCGTTAAACAACAATATGCAAAAAAATATTTTACGCCAAGGAAACTTAGTGTTTTAGATGAAATTTATATAATGTTAGAAGACTTTTCAATTTTGTATTTTAAATTCAATTTTTTATTCACATTTTTTTTTAGATATAATTGGTGTTATTTTTCGATAGAAAATATAGACTCGTAAAATGTGAATACTTAAGCATATTACTGTGCATTAGCAATTTCCATTTGGGGCATTATGTTGTTAAGGGTGAATGCGTGAATGGTTGACAGGTGTGATTTTGAGATAGGTTCACACTCTATTAGGGTTCGGAAACCGCCCACCTCTACTTAAAGACACTCGTTCTGTTTCCAGTCGCTCACAATCGAGACATTTTTCATCATGACGTGAACAATCCTTTTTGAAAAACGTCAGAATTTTACGGAGGTTCTGGATGGGACATTACAAAACAAAATTAAGTAACACCAAGATTTATTTGACTGTTTCTTTATTACACGACTCATCTAAAGAACTGGCTTACAATATACAAGAGGACTATTTTAATTTATTGATTCATGTGTCAAAATGGTTTCTTTACGAAAATAATTGCAGAAAAAAAAACGAATTAATAATATAAAATATGAATACAAAAATAAAGAAACAAATTACAAAAATGACTAGATTGTTGTACTTATAAGCATTTAGCAAATTAAAGGAGATCGATTCGCATGATTAATGCTACAACTCCCTCTAACAGAGGTCACTAACTATTTAAATGATCTCGGTTAAACGACATCGTAGGATCAGTTTTGTTTTGTTAAACTGGAAAACGTAAGGGCTAAATTAAATCTTGTAGAAAATAAGGAAGGGAACATTTTTCCGAGGGTGGAAAAATACATTATAAATATGCAACTCTTAAAAAAATGGTATTTTAATAAATTGGAAATTGCTTATAATAAATCTGTTTGAAGATTTCCATCCAAATTTGTTTGCAACTTTTTCAAAATATTTCCATGTTAGCGCATCTATTCTTAATTTTCAACACAAAAAAACTTGATAAATTTGTTTACATTTTAATTAAATGAGATCATTTTTCGTTCATAATAGAAATTGTTTTCATTTGTACTCTAATAAAGCTAAATTTTTAAAATTTAATAACGTAAACGCGACACATCGTTCATAAAAGGATAGGGGGTTATCATCTGTAGGTGGTATATTTACAAAGTTTATTTACAGAAAATTTCAAGCCGTGTAGAAATTGATATGTTAAGACCTAAAACGACTGATATGTTTCTCTTACCCTGTCCAAAAAAGACGTACGAAAAATGAGCTTCAATTTCCCTTAATTTATTGCTTAAATGAAATATTTACATGGGGAAAATAAATATTGCCTTAGTTTATTCAATACATATTGCACGTAAAAATCAATAATTGTTTTTTTTTGCGGTAATTATCACTTGAAATACTGACGATTTCTTTTTACATCGTTAATAATTTCATTCATAATACTGATGTGCATGGTCCATATATAACTATACAGCTATTATCCTTATGTTACGCAGTTACGACTAGATATTTACATTCCGACGCCATTGTACATTATACTTATAAATAAATAAAGTGACGTGAACAATATTTGTATAAAAATTGTACTAATTTAGTATTTTTTTTTACATGATTTTCGTCGCGTGTACTGACGATGGCCACGTACACGAGACGTAGGTACAAGTGACGAACTAATATTTACAGTGACTTAAGTCTAATTGAAACAATCGATGATGATAGGAGTCTCACTGGATTGCGATTTACAAAAATTTATCGGAAAATTGCTGTGATTTTTAAAACATTTTCGATTTCAAAAATTTAATGTATAAATAAATCATTCGAATGCGCATTTTTTAATCAACTCTTTTAAAAAATTGTGGGGAATTAAGCAATCAAGGCAACACATCACATTTAAAGTAATAATTAATTATTGTGTTTGATTACTGTGGGTTGCGTCAGTTGGGTTTGATGTCACAATAAATACTGATACTCAAAAGAAACCCAACCTTAGAAAAAAGATTTGTGTGTGTAATTTTTGCGAAGAAGTATCAAGGAGTTGATTACGGCTTCGTTGGATATCTTCTAATGATTTCACTATCCCGACAATAATCCAATACAGAATTTTTCGTCTTCTGCTCGTTGAATCAAAAAACTGTCAGTTATGTAGTTATGTAGTTATGTATGAAATATATACAAAAATGGGCGCAATAATATTTAATAAAAAGGGCACGGTTAGAGAAGACGACACCAGAGTACATAGCGTTGAGCGAGACGGGTCGAGAAAGATTATTGGTAGAGACGGGAAGGAGGGAAGTAAAGTATGAAATGGAAATGAAGGAAAGGAAGACGACGAACTGGACTAGGATAGTGCTGAAAGAGATAGTAAAAAGAGGTCGGAAAAAAAGAGAAGTTGTCAAGGTGGAAGGGAGATAGAGTGGATATGTATGAAAAAGCAGGATGGTCATTGTCGGAGGTGGAAAGAAAAACAGGAGAAGGAAAGGAATTCCTGAAGAAAGTAAGAAGGACAGGGGCGATACGAAAAAATACAAAAGAGGAGGTAAAACAAAAAGTACAAGGTCTTCTGCATATATGGGAGTACTTAGAGGGGAAGTGAGATGCAGAAGCGGAGACACTGGCAAAGTTCCGATGTGGAAATAAAGAAAGAACAAACAAATATTGGATGCGAGAGGATTTCAGAAGATGCAGATTCTGTGGAGTTGGACCCGTGGGAGGACATGATGTGGGGAAGGAGTTGGGAGAGATATCTGAGCGAGACAGACTTAGAGATGGGAGTCTTGAAGAGGCTGAAGAAGAAATTGGCGGAGGCAGAAATGGACTCTATAATTATTTGTAAATAGTATTAAGTAAATGCCAAATAAAAGTTTTTTTTAATATTTAATCTTAGTAATAATTTTATGCTGGGTTGGATTGGGTTCTGTTAGACCTTACAAGCAATGATAAATATTGAGTTGGGTTGAGTCTATTGAAGCTGAGTTGCGTTAGGCGTTATACATAATAATACACAATAATATAAGATACTCATCACAATGACAATAAACAGAAAAACAAGTAATGTAAGAGCACAAGGACATAAATCAAAGGACTGGATGGTTAGAACTGGGTTGAGACAAGGAGACCAATTATCGACCTTACTATTTAATGTAATACTGGAAAAATTATTTTATGGATAGCCATATAAAACATACTGAATAAAAGCCACCAGGTGATAGGGTAGGCTGATGATGTAGCTATTACCTATAGTTAAGAACAGGAAAGAACTGAAAGAGATAAGTAGATTAGTGATTAACGCAAGCAAAATGGGATTACGGTTAAACACTGAAAAATGTAAAATAATGTCCGAGCGATTCAACTGGTAATTGGATTAAGTAAAATAAAATTTGAAATTGTGGATGAGTTTGTCTACCTAGGAGCAAGAATAACTAGTACGTGCGAAGAAAAAAAAGTAGTGGAGGGCGTATTATCAAAAACAAATAAATGTGCAGCAACCATTTATTCAAATCTAAACAGTTGTCGAGAAGTGCCAAATTCCGACTATATAAAACAATCATAAGACCAACAGTAACTTATGCATGTGAAACCTGAATCTTAAATAAGAAAATACAAGAGAAGCTCCCAAGATGGGAACGGAAAATTATCAGAAGAATAGCGTGACGGAAGAATGTGGAGGACGGATATGAAAGGAGTAATAACAGAGAAATTTGTGAATTGTACAAACATGTGACAAAAGACCAGGTAGTCAAAGCGAGAAGATTGCGGTGGTTAGGGCACATAGAGAGGATGGAAGAAGTAAGAATTTCCGAAAACAATATCTTGGATTAAAACATTATATGAGAAAAGAAAAGGGACGCCAAGAAAACGATGGCAAGAAGCAGTAATGGAAGATTTAAAGGAGAAAAATATAAGAGAATGGAGATTCATAGCGAAAAATAAGAAAGCTTGGGAATAACAGCACTACAATTGGCCTAGCAAAATTTGGGAACATTTCATAAATAAAATTGGATTGGATTACATTGGGCTGGATTCTTGATATATAAAAGATTTTATATACAGTGTGATGATAAAGTTTCGAACAAAATTCATAAAAACGTTCTATAATGTTTTTAAGAAAAAGTGTTTACAATCGTGCTAGTCAATGTCAAAAGCACATTGAACATTTGCGTTAAGTTTTGTCGATTAAATTGTTTAATTAAAAATATTATTTTTTTCAGAAAAGTTCTTACATAAAAAAATAATTCGGTAATCACCATTTAAACATCACGGAGCTCTATCAAAAGCAAAAGAAAAAAAGAAGAGTTGTCGTTTAAAAAAATCGATAATTACGTCAATGCATCTTAAAGCTTCACTCGTCGTCTTAGATACATAAATTACTGTTAGTTGCTTTAATTTAGACTGTTTACGATTATTATTTTTACTAAATTATAACCATTGAAGATCTGATGTAAATGTGTCATTTATTCAAAAAAATTGTTATGTAAGGTACAATTTTTTTACATCACCTTTTAAGTAGTAAGAAGGTCTATTAAAAACAGAAGAAAAAAGTAGGGGTTGTCACTAAAAAAAAATGATGATGACGTCATTGTGCAAAAACCAATGACGCCATTCAACAAAAATTAACGTCAGATGACGGCATTTCAAAAACATTATAAAATGCTTTTATGAATTTTGTTCCAAACTTTATCACCACACTGTATAATCTATTTTGAATGACGAATTAGACTACACTTTTTCATCACAAAAACAAAATCATGACCGTATAAAATTGATTCAAAGTCAACGAGAATGAGATGAATTCTTGTATTATAGGGTAATATCATTGTATTATTATAATCAAGAATCTCAATATTATAACTGATTACTTTAAATATAATTTCTGGTTCAAAATGAAAGCGTCGTCAAAACTTATTAATGCTTATCTCTTGAGTTGACCAAGTGAACTCAAGTTGACAAAGTGAACTCAACAAGAATATACCCCACCATTTTTTTGTAATATTCTAATTGAAATAATCTTCATGGATTCTATGTCTTGAGTTTGTCAATGAAATTGTTTAATAGGGCATAGTTTAGGGATAACTATTTATATTCCGTTGCGTTGTGTTTGGATTTTATTTCCCAGCAGGTGTAACATAATACCAATACGATAAGAATCCAATGCAGAAACAAAAACAGAAAACGATATAATGGCTTGCATTATAAGTTACATTGAGCTATACAATAACGTCCAATATATCTCAGAAAATGTTATGGTCAAATTATTGTCTATGGTTGGGTTGAGCGTCATTTATATTATTTGGGTATGCTATGCATAACATTGGGTTTGGTTTAAATTTATTTAAATGATTATCATAATAAGTTAAACAAATTTTTAAAGCTATCAATTTCATAATTGTTAAAACCGAATTTATGAAATTTTGCCAATTTTGGGTTTTAACTTTTGTAAATGGGATGGTAAATTAGTTATAGTTATAATCATCTTATCGTGTCAGATTGGGTTTCAGACGTAGAATTTAATACAACTGTTCGATAATTAATTGCTGCGTTGGGTTACATTCTTTGGTATCTTGAGCTCTAATGACATTAATCCAAATCAAATACAGAACAATCCATTTTAACAATAATTCTATGACCATGAGTTGTGCTTAAATACTTGATCAGCATTTCATTTGATTTAAGAAATTAATTCAGGCTGTCTAGAATTAAGTATCAAAAATGGGATGTTGTCAATGAGTTTTTATACCGCAAATTTTAAAGCAATTAAAATGTGATTCGATCCGGTTACGCAACACACATTGTCAATGATTTTCTCTAATCACTAAATTTAGACCGCAACTCGAATGATATATTTATTTTAAATCTTAGGATAATAAAAGTTTTTCCGTTATTTTCACAGCAATATTACGATTACGCCAATAAAATGTTTCAACGTCTCAACTATTTAACATATTTATTACAGTTAGTTCACCGAAAATCCAAAGTTTACGTCCGGTCAGTGTTGCGCCGCGAACTTCATGCGTTTTTGCTTCTGTCGCTGATTGCAGAACCAAACACGCACGACGTTCTTTTTCAGGTCCAATTTTTCCGCGATCGCCGCAATTTTCTCACCGGATGGCCTAGGTTGCACCGCAAAGTACGCCTCGAGACTTCTCTTTTCAGGCGCAGCTATCGATGTTCTTTTCCTCTTTTTTTCTCCGGCGGGTAGAACACTCGGAGCATCCGGATCCCTTCTTTTGTTTTTCGCCTGCGCCTCCGCTTCTTCTAACCACGCCTGCAGGATTGGTTTTAAAGCTATCATATTATTGTGTGATAGCGTCAAGGATTCGAAACGACATATTGTCGACTGTGAAAGCGCACCCACGCCCGGTAACTTTAAATTTGCCAACGCTTTGCCGACATCCGCTTGAGTGACTCCGAGCTTGATACGGCGTTGCTTGAATCTTTCGGCGAAAGCTTCCAGTTCTCTGGGATCGGTGTCGGCGTCGGGGTGGAGGCCAGCAACTGCTGCTGCGGCCGCCGCCGCCGCCATTGCTGGATGATGAGCGCCTGGATGACCACCGTGGTGACTTGGATGGTGTCCTGGAGCGTTGTGTCCTGAAAGAGGTCCTCCATGGTGATGATGATTCATTACATGATTCATACCGTAGGAGTGCATATGCGTAGGTGTTTCAGACATGGGCGTCAGCGTCGTCATCGACGAGGTTGATATTGGATCCAGCATTTCTAAACCATCCATGTGCCCCATCTGAAAAGAAGAAATATTTTTATTAATGAACTAAATATTTAATTGGTTATCGCAGTTACTTGTTGAAACTCCATTAAATATCGAAATAAAATACTGAAAACTTATTTAATTTCACGATTATTTTTTCATTGTAAACGAAAAAAATTCACCTGAAGAAGCAAATTTCCCCTTGACTCGATCTTAAAAATACACAAACATTTGTCTTTAAAAATGATAACCAATTTCGAATGAACTAAATGCGTTCATATTGGAGGAGAAGCAGAACAACAGACAAACTTTAATTCTTAAATAAGGTGAGAAGATAAAAATTATAAAAAAATTTATGAACTAAAAATTAATGTCGAGCGTATAGATATAATGCATCTAATCTACATCCATTATCGGGGCCTCACAGGCGTAAATCATAAACGCACAATGGCTAAATGTGGACAGAACAAATACTCGAAAAACAAATGTCGGCGTGTGTTGTTACAGCGCGTTTGACAAACGGGCTCTCTGTTCGAGACTGCAAACACGGGGACAAGAGTTCGCCCCCCAGGTCACATATAACATTTCCCTCGGGGGTCGTGACCCCGACCGCCCCACGTCGTGCACCCCTCATGTTGTACACGTCAAATGACCACTTTACACCAATGCCAAGTCTAATGATGAAATATTTCGCCGCCGGGACCCGTTGAATCATCGGAATTCGCCGCCGCGCGCGATAGAAAAGATAATTTTGTCTAGGTTTCTTTCAGATAACTATCATTCAGTTACTCATCACCATTGTATCAAAAAATGCGAAGTTTAAGTTTTAAGATGTTAGATGCATTAAATAATTTATACAGGGTGAGTCATTACGTACGGAGGAGATTGAAAGGGTAGTAATATAAGATCAAAATAAATATTTTTTCTTAGTAAACTTTGACCAAAGTTCAATAACAAAAAACTTGCATCAGTTTAAAATTTTTAAAAATTAACGCCCACTTTTTGAATACCACTGATATTAATCAGGAATCAGTGTTTTTTTTTGTAATTTAAGCATTTTAAAAACAATTAAATAGCTGCTACTGTTATGTTTTTAAATTTTTTTAATTTTTAAAATTTTTTAATTTTTAAAATTTTTAAAATTTTTTAAATTTTTTAAATTTATTATATTTTTAAAATTTTTTAAATTTTTTAAATTTTTAAAATTTTTTAAATTTTACATTGTATAAATAACAATCAGGTATCTTCAATTTAAATTTAAAATTATACTTATCTTTTATTTTTGAGCAATCAACCAATAAAACACGAAATAGCAATAAAATATACATATTTATTAAATTAAATATTTTGGTTAGATGTAGATAATCAAATAATTAAATTGTTATAAATTTTGCTTAAATTTGAAGTGTCAGTTTTAAAATTTATACTATTACTGTGTTTTTCAATATTAATCATTTCCAAAACCAATCTTTTTTTGTAATTAGTTTCTTCTTGGTAATTAGACACTTTTTTACAAAATCGCTATACCCCTTGAAGGATTTTTCTGTAAAACGTCTATGTTAGCTATAAATGAATTTATGCGTTACTTTTGACGCGCACTGTATAATTGTTGAAATGGGAATTATGTATTTTTAAAAAAAAATTACATAATTTCAATTGTCCATTATTAAGTTATTATTGAAATAATTTATTATATTTGAAATGACATTTTTAATTACATTTATATTTTTATTTTAATAATAAACTGAATTGTTTTAAAATTAAACTTAATAATGGTCGAAATACTCGGTTAGGTTTTTTCCACGTTTTTTCTAACCTTGCAGCCATAGCTGGAGTATATAGAAGTCGTAACGTGGGACGCAATAGGGCTTAGGAAATGTAAAGTTTGATTTATTAACTATATTTTTATTCATTATTTAAACTAATTGATGATTAAACTAACTGGGACATTATTAAACTAAAAAGAATAATAGAAACCGAGTTGCATTATGACTCAGATACAGACTTGGACCGTTTTAAAGCTTTACAATCCCCTGAGTCCGGAGCGGAGCAATACCATCAAAAAAGTATTGGCCCCTTTTTGGACAAACAAATTTTCCAAACTTGCGTTGGCCTCAGACTCGGACCTTCTCCAGAGTCATTTCTGCCGCTGCGGTTCATTTGTTAACGAAAGGGGCACGCATGGCCTTAGTTGTCCTAAGAGCAATGGAAGATTCATAAGGCACACTGATCTCAATAACATAATTCATCGAGCTTTGGGATCTGCGAATTTTTATTCAACTCTTGAACCTATTGGTTGGTCGCGTGACGATGGTAAAAGACCTGACGGTGCTACACTTATTCCCTGGTCAAAAGGCAAACGTTTAATTTGGGATGTAACGTGCG
>JAFFZR010028928.1:0-10226 GCA_018397195.1 Lethrus apterus | reverse complement strand
GCATACTCACCATAACAAGTGTTTACATTTTGGCCTGTGTTAAGTTTGTGCACGCAAATCCGGTACGATTTAAGAAGTATACTGACTTTCATGCATACGAAACGCGACATCGGGAGAATTATGTGATACCCAAACACAGGCTGTGCACCACTCAACGGGGGGTGGACTGGTGGGGTGTGAAATTGTACAACCACCTGCCGATTGGAATTAGAACTTTAAATATAAACAGTTTTGATAAGGCAGTGAAAATCTTCTCCTGGGCGGTACAATATACAACACTGATGAATTTTTAACTGCAACTTACTGATATAGTGACCGCCGATTTTTTAAATATTTTCTTAATATGTTTTATGTCTTATGTCATATGTCGTATGTTTTTTTTTATATGTTTATTTGTACATGTTTTTTATGTTATTTTTTACATGTGTACATATATTTTTTGTACTACCTATTTTACTTCTGACGTGTCATGTACCTTTTGATGACAAATAAATCAATATCAATATATCAATACCAATATGATTGGAAAAGTTCCAGAAAAAATAGCTGCGTTTTCAAAACTGCCGAATCCTCTGCTACATTATTAGTTGACGCTGGCGCAGATATCACTACACTTAAGAGGCACGGAGGATGGAAATCTACTTGCTGAAAGCTTCACAGAAAACTCTCTAAAATAAAATTTCTGTTGCTAAGAAAATCCTTGCTTCATCCTAAAGCGAAAGTAACATTGTCGTTGTAGAAGATCGAAATAAAGAAACCGTTCAGATTTATAATAAAAATGTAATTGGTACTTAAAATAAGTTACCATTTTCTCGAAAATTGAAAGCAATTGTTTGCGGCAAAATACCAAAGTGTGCAGCAAAATACTTTACAACACATTTTTTTTTAATCAATTTTTAAATTATAAAAATTAATTAAAAAAATGTGTTGCAAAGTATTTTGCTGCACACTTTGGTATTTTGCCGCAAACAATTGCTTTCAACATCAAAATTGACGTTGAAAGTTGGCTTTTCAAAAGCAGGAGTAGAAAAAAGATATTTATCACTTGATACATTTTAATTTCGAAACATATTGCATATTAAAATATTTTTATTATTAAAAATATTATTAAATATTTGAATTATTAGTTGAACGCTCAAAAATATAAAAATAAATATTATTCCGCATTTACAACCAAGAATTTGACATTAATCATTCTGTGGTTTATGATTATTACGTTGTTAATAATCGCGTATTAATATAGATTCTTTTACAAGTATTAGGTTTAAGAAGACGGAGTTTATACTGACTTTGTTATGGCAACTGCAATGTCGTAGACAGGAAGCCTTCGCTCTCTGAACAAATATTTCCCCATATCGGTCAGAGCTGCCGCAGAATCGATAGCATCTCTTCCTACTCGATTTCTTTCCAAATATGGCGTTGCATCCCGCCCCTGTGCAAAAAAAAAGATAAAGCACCAACATATACAAAGTCCTTTTCACAAATGGGGAAAAAATTAAAATGATCGACTTAAATCGCAAGGTGTCAGTTGAAGTATATTCTTGGCTTCCGGCATAAAATCGCGTGCGTTGTTGACTGCCATTTTTTGCATTTTTTTCAGTGAATTTAAAAGAATTAATAAGTAAACTGACATACCGATCCTACATCTTCACGCCCCACCAAGTAGTGCACTCCCACTTTATCCATCCATTTTCATGAAATACCGTAATAAATGCTTACGTCCTTTTTTGCAAATTTTGTATTAACATGTCTCTGTTATTTCAGATTTCTAAAATGGCAGCTGACAAAGTATACAGTTTTTTGCAAGAACAAAACCGTCCCTTTTCGGCAAACGACGTCCTTCAAAACGTCGGAAAGGACCACGGTAAAGGACAGATTCAAAAGGCATTAGATAAACTTGTTTCCCAGAATAAAATTATCGAGAAAACTTACGGCAAACAAAAGATTTATTGCGTCGCCCAAAATGACACCACCGACTCTAACGAAATGGATGAAAATTTAAAGAAAATGGACCGAGACATAAACGAGAAGACCGTCAAACTTAAAGAACAAGAAGAATTGCTCCAAAAGAATGTGAACGAATTGAAGGCGTTTGAGAAAAAAATTACAACAGAAGAGGCGAAGACCCAGGTAAAAGATTTAAAAAAGGAAGTTTCAAATTTGAAAGATCGATTGTCGGAACTTGAAGAGAATTCCGTAACGATTTCCGATGAAGAAAAGAAACATATTTACACGCAGCACGCCAAATACGTCAAGGATTACAAAAGTCGCAAAAGAATTTGCATGGACATGCTCAACTCTATTATGGAAGGATATCCAAAAACGAAGAAGCATTTATTTGAAGAAATTGGTATTGAAACCGACGAAGAAGTTAATTTTAAGCTCGAAGTTTAAATTGCGTGATTGGGCCTTGAATATAATTTAAATTGTTATCATTAGTATTTTGTATTATTTTGTATAAAATAAAAAACACAATTATTTTCTTATTAGTAGTGGTAACAAAAATTATAAAAGTGATTATGAAATTTATAGGATGATAAACTTACCCTGCTGATGATAATACCAGCGATCGAGATTCTAATTTTTGGTCCTTTTAGGAGCTTGTACCTTAAATCGACGCCATTCCAAAACGACACAAAATATCTCTTGATCTGAAGGTTGTCGCCACCGTGAAGTCTGTAACCGTCGTAATCGACGATGACCAAAATTTCTGGGTATATCGTGTAAGGTGCATCTCTTTTATTGCGAGAGTTGATTGTGACATTTGGCGTACTACGTCTGTATCTTTTCGCTAAATGATCAGGTTCCATAAAAGCTGCAAGAATAATTTACTGAATGTCATGTTAGCAGCAAAAATGACAAAAAAAAATGATTTGTCGTTATTTTTTACTCTGCACACAATTCGTCCTCTCTCAAATTCAAATGGAAGAACTGAACTGTACAGTACAGTATTAAGAAATCATAGCTTAAGCAAAAAACTTAAATATTTTTTACGTAGAAATAAAAAAATTTAAAGCATTTCTTGCAAGGCAAATATGTAGTACCATTTCAAAAGTGACCGCTCTGAGAACTGCGGATCGACGAAAACAATTTTGAATACAAAACACGTCAATTAAAATTCGTATGGAAAAAAGGAAAAGGGTAAGGTTGTATGGGGCGAAACTATTTTGAATGAGGGGAGAGGGTCCTTTAGAAAGTGGGTTTGAAAACAGCGTTCACATTGTAAAAATTGACACCAATTTTGAATGAAATGGCGTAGGGAAGGCTATGGTCAGAAGTAGGTAAAAAGTTAGTCAGGTATGAGATGAAAAGCAGGGAAAGGTATGAGATGAAAATCAAGGAAAGATGTGACGAGAGGTACCTAATGGAAGAAATGAGAACGAAGATGACTTATAAAGAAGATTGAAAAAAATTATAAAAACAAATAACTGAATGATATCAAAAAGCGGGATGGTCAGTAATGGAAGTGGAAAGAATGTGATGTGATAGTCGAGATATTGGAGAGATAGTCAAGTGCTGAAAAGAAAGAAAGATATATAGATCTCGAATGCAGGGCGTTCTCTCTAAGTCAAATTGTATCAATTTTAACGTATCTTAAAAAACCTTTCCTTTGAACAGGGAATTTTACCCTCGAAGTTGAAAACTGCCATTGTTAAGCCGATATTTAAAAAAAGGCAATATCAATGATCTAAATAATTATCGACCAATAAGTTTACTATGAGTTTTTTGAATGCTATGAATAATAGATTAATAATTTTTTTCTATCGAAATAATACATTTACTAAGTATCAACATGGTTTCTTAAATAATAAAAACACTAATACTGCGTTACATAGCATAATTACAAAAATTGGCCAAAGCCTGGATTCACGAACACCCTGTCTGGTGTTATCAATTGGCTTATCCAAAGCTTTTGATTGCGTCAATCACAAGATATTACTGCATAAATTGAATAGATATGGTATTAGGGGCGTAACAAATAAATGGCTTGAGGATTACCTCACTGGTAGAAAACAAAAAGTCGTTTGTGAAAATGCTGAATCCAAGCATGAAAGTATTGTGGAGTACCACAAGGCTCTGTTCTTGGACCTACCGTATTCCTTATCTATATAATCTTATTTACAAAATAGAAAACAGTTTGTTCAGATTAGTAACTGTCGCTCGTCTGAGATCACGTACAACATCGGGGTACCTCAAGGCTCAATCCTTGGACCGCTTCTGTTTATTATATACACTAATGACCTAGTAGACATGCATGGTAAGGTCCATTGTGTGGCATACGCTGATGATACCACAATTATCAGCCACGATCTTGGACTAAATAATGTTACCAAATCAGCAAACAATGTAGTTACTAAACTACAAGACTGGTACGCCAAGAATGGATTGTTGGTCAACACGGAGAAAACCAATTTTATGGTTTTCCATCCGATTGCGAATAATTATACTTCCAGTGCGTTGGTGAAAATAAATGGAAATTCCTTGGAACAAGTGACATCTACTAGACTCTTGGGAGTTGTCGTAGATCATGCGCTCAAGTGGGATCAACACCTAGACTATGTTGCCAGTAAAGTTGCAGGTCTGTGCTTTGCGCTGAAGCGGCTTCGCAACATTGTCAGCCGCAATGTTGTGATGTCGTTTTACTTTGGGAATTTTCTGTCGGTGGCTACATATGGAATTATTTGTTGGGGTTCTGCAAGTGGGGCCAATAGAGTTTTTCGTTTACAGAAAAGAGCAATACGAAACATATTCGGACTGCAATGGGATGACTCTTGCCGCCATGTATTTATTAAAGAAGGACTATTGACACTGCCATGCATATTTATACTTGACACCATATTATATGTTAAAGGAACTTAAATAAATTCACACTACATCGTAATAACCATGAGTACTCTGCCCGTAAAAACGGTAATATATTCCTGGACAAACATAGATTAGAATTGTATAAATCTTTAAGACGATTAAAATCACTACTTATTTCTAAAGGTTATTACTCGGAAAATGAATATATGAATGATACTTTTTAAGACTACATGTGTGTAAACTATATGTTATATATGTAACTATGTGTTCTTATTTTTATGTATTATGTTACTGTAACTATTTATATTTTTGACTTGTCCTATATCAGCTGTGATCTTCTTGGACCAATAAAATATTATTATTATTATTATTATTATAAATGATCTACCTAACTGTCTAAATTGTCTAAATACTAATAACATTACACTTTATGCTGATGATATTAACATTATCTTAACATCCATTGACACACCTTATCTTTTTAGGAAAACTGAAGAGATTTTCAATAAAATCTCTCTCTGGATGGATTTAAACAAATTAATAATAAACGATAATAAAACAACCTGTATCATGTTTTCTAAAGCTGTCAATAAAGTAACTGAATGTATAAATCTAAATTACAAATGTAATTAAACTGTTAGGTGTTAGGTGTACACACTGATGATAATCTAAGGTGGTCTCAGCACATTGAACATGTTTGCAACCAACTGTTCAAAAGCTGTTATGCGCTGAGAAATCTCAAGCGATCCTGTAATATTCAGACTCTCAAAACGTTTTATTACTCTGATTTTTACGCCAAAATGAAGTATGGTGTAATTCACTGGGGTGCATCTAATAATACACAAACCGATAGAATTTTTATCTTACAAAAGTGAGCAATACGAACAATATTCAACTTAAATTTCAGGGAATCATGCAAGCCAGCCTTCAAAAAAAATAATATTTTAACTTTTTTTGACATGTATATTCTTGAAGTAATATGCTTCGTTTTAAATTCAAAAAAGAATTTACATCCAATAATTTGCGTTCCTATGATACTAGAAATATTAATTATTTGCTTCCTCCTAAACACAGACAATCAGGCTTTCAAAAAAGTCTAAATTTTATGGGATGCAAGCTATACAGGGTTGCGATTATGTATGGAACCGGGTCCGTCGTACTAAAACGATTTCAGCTAGAATCCTGAAATTTTAAAGATACTTAGGACTCAATAAAAACTACTTTTTTACATTTTAAAAATTTTTTTTGATCCATAAGTTTTCAAAATGCAAAGCCTACTTGATTTTTTTTAAAATTGGAACATGGGTTAAATGGGACATCGTTAGAAAGTTAATTTTTTTTTCGAATTTAACGGTATAATAGTTTTGGTGATTTGTTTGACAAAATCTTAGAAAAAAATTAAAACTAAATTGAAATAAAATAAAACACGTAAATCAAGCAGCCTTTGCAAATCCGTCAAAAATTAGAGGAACCTACCAATGGCAGTAGAGAATGACCCAATGCGATTATTGCATCTTGTCATTTCTCATTAAAACACCTGATTGAAAATATTAAAATTTTGTAAATACCTAATAGTTGGGTAAATAACTTTGATATTTGAAACATTGCTATCATTTATTAATTTTTTAGGTTTGCACTAATTGTGCTCTTAAAATTTGAGATCGTTTTACATCTTGCAACAAATGCTTTCAATGAAACTAAAATAAACAAAACTAAACAAAGCAACAAAATTTTACTAAAATGTTTCAATTAGTATTTAAACAAGATGTTTAAGATTTATAAACAAAACTTCAATTCAGAAATTGGATTATAAAAGATGTTCAAACTGTACTTTACTTTACTTCCCGACAATAATGAAGTCTGCGAATAAAACCGTCTATTGTATTGTTCAACCAATTTTGAGGAATATTTCTTATTTCAGTCGGAATACGTGAATTTAATTCAATTCGTCCAAAGAGTCTGGTTTATTAATGTACATACGGCTCTTTAAATATCCCTATAAGAAAAAATGTTATTATTATTATTATTATTATTAGTTTTTTTGTTAATACAACGTCAACTGACAATTAACTGTCAATATTTTCATGTTTGACGATTTTGCTAAAGCAACTTGTTTTACGTAAACATTTTATTTTTAATTTAAATTTTTAATTTTAAGATTTTGTCAAACAAACCACCAAAACTATTATACCGTTAAATTCGAAAAAAAAAATAACTTTCTAACGATGTCCCATTTAACCCATGTTCCCATAAAAAAAAATCGAGTAGGCTTTGGATTTTGAAAACTTATGGATCAAAAAAAAATTTTTAAATGTAAAAAAGTAGTTTTTATTGAGTCCTAAATCTCTTTAAAATTTCAGGATTCTAGCTCAAATCGTTTTAGCACGACGGACCCGGTTCCATACATAATCGCAAATCTGTATACACCATCCGTTTTATGATTAATTTTTTGCAAACATGCTATTCTTAAACGTTATACAAATCTCGAAGTGCATAAAATGAGGTCCAATAAATTTCCAAATCGACGTGGACACAATTGAAATTAAGCTTTATCGAGGATACAACCATTACGTAAAATGAAACTGAAATTCACGTCTGACCATTTCTAGCCAGAATTTTTCTACAGATAAGTTACATTAAAATGTATTGAATAAAGGAGAATTAGTAATTCAAACAGCTTTAAATCTATTGTAACCTTCGATAAAAATCACGTCTAATAAATATTGACAGATCCATTAACACGTTTTTTATCACAAACATGTGTCATGTTATTACACACTTATCTATTGTAATAAACCGATTATGTTTGTTTAGATCTTGAATCAAGTCGATTATAATAAATGCACTGATGGTTATCGATCACGTTGACTTTATAGTTTTTTAAACATAATTAGTTACGACATTTTTATAATTCGTCAAGCAAAATGGCATTTTTGTTGATTTTATAGACATGACATTATGGCTTGAATACTTAAGAACGGGCTATAAATGATTTATTTACCCTTGAAATCAGCAGCCGTTAGCCATTAAATGCAATTTTATATTTCAATATATTAAATTCCATACAGTTTTATGCGTAAAATAAAGAAATAATAATTTCTCATATGCAGTACACATACCCCATCATATCAAGTAGCTTTTTTCATAAATATTAAACTATTTAAAATGTTTTTTATGTTTTTCAAAGGTTGCATTTTAATCGCTGAAAATCTATAATTTTTGTAAACGGGATATGAATTATTGGGAAAAACTGCAATACATTGCAAATCTAACGAACTCTGTATGTTTAAGCAAGATAGTCATGCTATAAATTCGATTAAATTCGATTAAATTGTTATAAACAGGATATGACAACTTTTTTAAATAAATACTACGTTGATAGTATTTGATTTTTTCGCACTATTTTTCTAAACAATGTGCGATGTCGTCTTTTTTTAATGCCAACTGCCCCACCATTTTTATTGTATTAGTCGAAAAGACTGAAAAGAACCTTTTTGCACAAAGAAAACAGAACTAAATATGCAGGATTTAAATTAATATTACATTTTATTAATGAGTTTGGAAGTTAAAAGACATACTTCACCAAATTCTCTCTCTTTCAAATCTATGTTTTCGGTTTAATTTTTGTATTACCTTTTAATTCTTCCCTCAAGATGTAGTCAAGAGAAATTGAATCAAGTTATCAATCAAACAATTCTGTATTTTATAAACACTATCCAAATTCTAAAAACAGAGGCAGCAATAACGGACGAATAACGGACGAATAAAATCCTGTTTGAAGAAAAGATTATTGGAAATAAAAGTGCCAGCACCGGAATCATGCTCATTCTGGGAAATCTCAGATATTTCTTCCGTTCAGCGTTTTAAAAGGACAAGGACCAAATCGTTATCTTCCTATCGATAGAGGGAAAGAATTCACAGGAAAAATATGAAAATACCTGAAAAAATTGGATTGTGCGATTGATTTTACCATTTCACCACCCGGCGCAGCAGCTAAGGTTTATTTTTTCCCACAACCCAGCAGCTAAATTTTGATTAAATATTGTGATATTTTTTTCGTTGATTTAAATTCCTAGATTCATCCCCATCCCATCTTCATTTAGATATGCATCATTTATTAAATATTAACATCACCATTTAGACAATAAAAATATCGCTTCATCAGAAAATGTATGACATTTCCTAAAATTTGTTCACGAAATTATTGTGTGCGATACGCTTTATTTTTTAATTTATGAAAACTGCGAAAAACTGAAAATAAAAAGGACAGCATCAACAAGAAAACATTTTCAAAAGAAATTTCGCACTGATAGTAGTATTTTTTGTTGTGTGATTGAAATATTTTTTGGTCTTTTTTTAATTTTTTATTTTATGTTGGGTATTTTTAATTCCTAAGAGTCTCCACTTCCGACTACATTAAAATATTTTTTCCTCAAAAAGGTTATTAATTATATGACCACGACTAATACAATAAATTTTACAAATGTCGATAACGTCATAGGATTTGGAAAATAGATTGAAAAATGAAAAAAGGATGCGAAAATATATTTATCAAAAACCTACCTAATTTGTGTAAACTTGTTTATTTATTATGGTCTTTCCATACATAACAGGCCTATCAGAGAAATTCGACGAAGGGAATAAATACAAAATCAGAACTGCGATTAGGACAACCAATACAATAATTAGATCAATCCTAACAAGAACTAAACCGGACAACGTAAATCAAAGAACAAAGAACTGTGTATACAAAGTACCTTGCGAATGTGGGCGTCCATAGATAGGAGAAATTAGCAGGCCCCTAGATATCAGGATCAACGCTTACAAGAAATCGGTTCGCCTAGGGGAAAGGGAAAAAAGACTACCAAACCAAGTCTCGAGATCAAAGTGGTCTGGATACCAATAATACGTGACAGCATTAGGAGATGACACAGGTGACAGTGACATCTGACATTAAAGTATAAGTGTTCGAAACAGCCCTTTAGTCCAATCAGCTGGAAGTTTTGCCTGTGAAGTTTTAGGGTAGTTTTGAAAATTGGTATATTTATAGATTTTGACGTGCTCTTTCCGAATTTTTACTTTGCCACCTCTTTTTTTTCCGGAAGTAGCCGCCATATTGGAAAAATGGCGCTCCAAAACAGTTTTTCGACGATATTTCCTTTCCGACTCACTTTACGGTGAAAATAGTTATGTAATAAATTAAACTAGAGAACATTTCCTATAATTTATGTATCGACTTGCATAGTCAGTTACATCCGCAGACCAACGTTGGTTTCTGAGTTGATACTCGTCGTCAGTACGGGTATTGTGAGCGACTAATGCTTGCTTGAAAAATATTTTACTACGCGTTGAAAAACCATACCAATTATTAACCAATCACAACAACGTAATTTAAATTTGGCGGAAGTAAAGGAACTCAT
>JAFFZR010028927.1:0-10228 GCA_018397195.1 Lethrus apterus | reverse complement strand
ACAAGAGAAATAGCAAAGGAGGAAAGAGGAAAAGGAAACAAGACAAAAATAGGATATAAAAAGCTGATAATAAATGGAGTATGCCGGAAATGGAACGAAGGCTTAGAGCAATTACAAGAGACAAAAAACTGGCAAAACACACAGGAACAACCAGACGACGATCCCAGCAAAGGACAACATGCATATGATAATTATGATAAAAAAGCAAGAAAAATAATGAAGTAATAAATATAGGAACCACGAATTTACAAGGAATATACGAAAAAACCTAACATAAGGAAAATACCGAAAAAGAAGGTTTGGATGGACGAAAAATGTATGGAAGAAATAAACAGAAAAAGAAATTTGCGTGGAAAATATCTACAAAGAGGAAACGAAGAGGACAAACGGTAATATATGGAGCAGACGAAAATTGTGAACAATTAATTTTTTTATAGATGTATTATGTTCACAATAAACTTTTCACGTGTAAGTGTTATTTGATTTTTGAAAAATTACATTACTTAACACTATTATTATTAAATATTATTGATACGGATAATTTAAAATACATAAATTTGAAATGTATATAAATTGAATCGAAGCAAGCTTTGATATTTTAATATTCTCCAAAACATGCAGATGGAGCCATTAAGGTTTATAGCATTTGTTAGAAAGAGTCCATTCTATCCAGTATGTTATATTATCTATGGCTGCCACTTAAAACACTTGTTTGTTTACATTTATTCCACTAACCGATATGAGAGAAGTCCCACCAGAGATCGCAGGACGGCGCAAAATTTAAAATGTGCAACTTCCCTATAGGGAAATTACATGTAAAATTTTAAAACCTACTTTTCTAAGTATACTTTCTTAAGTATACGTTTTAGACAAAAAAAAATAAAGATAGCACGTATTCATTATTTATTTGTACTGCTGATACACCCAAAAGTTATTTTATTTTATCCATTTTTTACTTAAAATTTGTTTAATAAATTTCTGGATTTTGAAGGGAAGAATCGTTGAAAAAGTAAGTCTTTCGATTTTTAGAGTCTTGTCTTGGATTAATTCGGAATGAAAATGAAAAATTGTTTATTTCTTTTCATGAATTATACTCGTAGGTAATAAATCATCCCACAGTTATATAATTTTTTATTAAGCGAATTTTAAGTAAAAAACTGATAAAATAAAATAACTTTTGGGTGTATCAGCTCCACAAATAAATAATGAATATATTCTATCTTTATTTTTTCGTCTAAAACATATAATAGAGATAGAAGGTAGATTTTAAAATGTAAACATGTAATATCTCTATGTTCCGATTTCATCGTGGACATGGGGTATATATATTCATAGAATATGGTAGGTATATTTATTTATTATGTAAATTATGGCAACATTTATGACGAGAATGTCCACAGCCATGTTTATCAGTATTGTCAAACATGCTGCAGTTTGCCTACTATCCTACATCAATGGTATTATATTGCCTGTAATGTTGGTTGCTTATATTAAAGGCTTTAATATTTCATTCGTGCTGGTATTCAACACTTGCGTGCGCAACTGCATCCCATCTGTTTTACTCGGACTAGAATTCAGCATTTTTCAGTGTGTTTCACGTGATGGTTTTGTGAGTGTCGTTCGCTCAGCAGCTCGGTTAAATTTATCTGCGTCCGTTAAATAAATTACAACATAACGAAAATGAATTACGGGTTTTACATATCATCATTCACATTTTTTACTTTGTGTTCGTGTATGGTGTTATGCAAAAATTTGGAAAACGCTCATCAAAAAAAGGTGACCACTGAAGAAAAAAGCTGTGAAAATCTGAAGTCTTTCATTCAGATGCTTAATATTACCGTGGATCCATCGGACACACGAAAAGGTAATTACGCAAAGTCAATATTTCAAATATAGGGGTAGGTTAGTAATTTTAGTTTTGATACAAAAAGTGCGCTATTTTTAGTTTGCTTACTTGCTTTTCACTCAAGTTTGTACTCCTTGAGTTTGTTTTTAGAATAGAGTTAAATGTATGTATACAATATAATATTGTAATTATTATTACAAGTGTATATTTTTAACTTAATTCATTTTGTTTCAGTTTTTTGTCGTAAACTTAAAATTACAATAAACAAACACGCTTCCATTATTGTATATTATTAATCTTTTTAGCGCTAGTTTCTGATTTGTTTAGAAATTTCTGAGAATTATGGACACAAAATGTGAAAATCACTGTCGCTTTGTTTTGAGTAAATATAAAACTGTGTCGGTTAAAATGAAATGTTTTCTTGAATATAAATTACACTGTTTCCCTTTATAGTTTTCGAAGAATACCTGTGAAAAATGGTCTTCTGACCTGCTCAAGGGGATGGTGGTTAGTCATTTTTATGGCACGTTTTGTTGGAATGTTTTTCTGTAATGATTCAGCCTTTTTGAATGGTAATTTATTATTTTAAGGAAACAGACTTTGACTGACGATCTATTTTGTTTAACGTGTCCACATCAGATTCCACATACGATAATACACTTGGAAAATGTCAAATAATTTTTCGCACAATTTTGTAGATAAAGAAAAAAATAAACATTTTTCGGTGAACCGACAAAAAGACCAGCAGGTATCAACTCAGCGGGTGGACTAATCTATTCACACAAGATCAGGACGAATAGTAAATCAGATCAGATAGTAAATGGTAGACATTCTTTACTGCAATTTCAGCGACGTGCTTTTATTTATTATGTGAAACTTTCAAACAAGAGATTAAAATCATTTTTTTTTCATTTTGTATATAGTACGCTTATTATTATTAATAATAATATTTTTATTCGTTTTATGATGTATAATAGCGTAAAAAATGTCAAAATACATATAAAAAAAAACATATTATTAGTACGTATAATAATAAATAAAGTAATAATTATTTAAACGTACTAAGATACAAGAAGGATTGTTATGAATTAGATATGCAGAAAATTATTTTTAAGTTTGTTTTAAAGATATCTAATCATTTAGTTATTTAGTATACACAGTGTGATTCTGAAATATGTAACACAAACTCAAGTCTACAAAACGACTATGTTAATGACTGCGCCACAAAAATGTTTTAGTTTTTGGTAAAATATGAAAATAACTAGCTAGGTTTATCTCTGCAATGACACTTGACTTTGCTGCAGACCATTAACAATTTAACTGCATCACAGTTTTTTTTTTTTAAGAAATTATTGGAATAATACGAAGAATAGTATTGTATTGGTTTATTTGTTGTTGGAGAATTTTAAATAAAATTTGATTGTTGTTTTCTCCATGTTTTAGTCGGAAAATATTGTTACTGAATCCAAGACAAAAGTATTCAAATAAAAAAAGATCTTTATTTGGCATATACATTTTCATCTGTTACATTTACTTTTATTTTATATCTTAGTCTTCTGTTCATGTTCTTTCTCTCTCCTTTACCATGTGTTTTGATACCTTTCCTCGTTTCGCTGAAACAACTTCTCCATTATCTTCCCTTGTTTCTCTGCTCTTCCGTCCATTCTCCTTCGTATTCCGTCTTCTCCTCTTTGTCTTTTCCACATAGTCTACATCTTTTGTGTTCGTCCCCCATCCAATATTTATTCCCCGTCTCCTCGTTGGCGCACCTGAATCTCGCCATATAATCCTCCCCACTCCTCCCCCCACCCAGGTATCCCGGTGTCCTACCGCATACCCCTATTTCTTTGTACCTCTCATTGTACTTTGTCTTCTGTATAAGTTCATATCTTAAGTTTTATCCGTTTGTTTTTGGGATAATTATGATTTCTTCTTATGGTACTTATTTCTAAATTGAGCACTTACATATTTTTGTAAATTAATTAATAAATTTAATTAACTTTAAGTTTCGGCATAACAATAACATTATGTGAAACAGAAAATGTTCATTTTAAATTCTGAATTGACGATATTGTTACATTAACCCTTCGTTCTGCATCGCACAGGACGTTAGCATATTTATATCCATAAAATAAATGTCTAACTGAATGGTTTTGTGAGCTTAACTGTATAAAAGGCTTGGTTATGATATTAAAAACGTATGTATAATGGGTTCTTCATTCTAGGATTATCTGCATATCTTGTTCTGAATATACAAGTTGGAAATAATTTAAATTCTGATTTGTTATATCGTCCGCTTAGAAAAAAAAATTGTTTTTTTGGGAACGCCGGGTAGGGTGATTTTTATATATTTTTGGAAGTTAAAAAGAAAATATGTAGTCACTTATTAGGAGGCTTATGGCTTAACTTATTTGTCACGGTGTATATCAAATAATTTTTAGTGTCTTCGGTGGATTATAGTTGCATTTTCAATTAGTCGATTCATAAATTTTCTTCAGTGCATCTACTAATCCCAGCCTTTTTAGAAAAATTGTATAATCCTTTTTTATTTCCACAAATAAATATTGTTTCCTTCTTCACGCTCAATAACGTTTTACTACTTCATTGCCCATTACACGATGAGCTTACGAGCTTACTTATCCCTATTGTGTAATGTTACATTTTCGAGCTTTATTGTCGATCTTTCATTCATTCATTCATCAACGTGGGCAGATTTGAAAATCCGCAGCACTTAGGTCCAAATGTGCATCCGCATCCTGAAAAATGCGGAAACTCCGGAAAGGAAAACCCAGCTGCTTTCACGAAAGTAAGTAGCTTGCTCCACTCCATATCCCGGTAGAACGAATTATAATTCATCACGCATGATAATTCAGTCACCTTCATAATATGAAGATGCTTTTTCAGGCGATTGTAGCCACTAGGCTACAGCAATCTTTTCATATTGAGTTTCAGGAGCCATGTTCAGTCAAAGGTACCTTAATACAGAACCTTGGGGACTGTGTCCTAGTAGGTAGCAAACTCTACCTAAGCCCAGTTCTTTATCTCTGAATAACATCTTCGATCTTTAAAGGAAAACTATGTTTTAACTTCAATGTTTTTAGTACCAGGGTTACTAGCATTTTAATTTTGAAGAAACTAAAGAAATTGCTAGGTAAATAGAAAAAAAAAAAATTATAAGGAACGGCTATGAAAAGTTTTCAAATTGATTGTGTTTTAATTGTTTGTAAAGTGTGATGAGATAAATGTTAAGAGAGTTATAATAATGAGTAATTGAATTTTTTATTGATTTTTGGTGATTACAAAAAAAACAGAAATAGCCTACCCTTATGAAGCTCGTATAATATTGACATTTTATGTTACAAATGTAAATGTTTCTTATGAAGTGAATCTTTGTAGTAATATGAAGTTTTATGAATGCATATAACATTTTTCTTCAGGACTTTTCCTAAAAACTTTTGATCCAAAACTAATACCAGCGTCTTTTTTTTTGTTTTAAAAATTACGCTTCTTAAAATCTACAGTGGAACTATTTTATCAATGAAAGCGATGTCACGAACACATTCTGACTACTTTGTACGCAACTGAGATAATGCAATGAATATTTCATATTCTGAACATTTCCTATTAAATTTATTTATAGACTCAATACACACATACATTGATTGCTAATTGCAAGAAGAAGACGCCATTTGCTCTATAACGGTAATAATAAATAAATAAATATAACAGTTCTTCATTAAACGTATTAAACGTTGTTTTTGATATATTTATATACAGGGTCATTCACGAAAGTGGTTCGTTAGAACTTTTCCGTGTTTCTGAAATATATCAACTCTAATAATATGGGATTATAAGCTACACTACCTGATCTCTTATTCTAAATTATGGCGCTCTTGTATCGCTTCCGGTTGTACCGGAAGTGCATACCAACCAATGGAATGGAATGGAATATTTTTTCATCGTTTTTCAGATTCTACTCACAGTTCTACACTAAAACTTATAAGGGTACCTTATACTAAAATCTAACCATTTTGGAGATTTTTGTCGTTTTAAATAAATGTTACTAGTTGCAGTGGTATATTCAAACTTCGGTATTTCCGGAAGTATTACACTTGAAATCATCATTTTTGGCCTTTTGCTAGTTGATACCATGGGCAACGGAATGATGACGTTAAAGTTACCAGGAAGTATACAGGGCCTCTCAAAATTAGCGACAACTTCCTACAACTTCAAATCAATAAAAATCAATTTTTTTTTTAATGGAAACCCCTGTATATTACTACATTTTTAAATGCACTTAGTAATTCTATCGATTGTTATAAGGCATACAAACCATTTGTTTATATAGTTTTTGAGTTATAAGCAGTTTTCTAAATAATTTCCCTAAGAATGCCGTTTATCCATTATTTATTGATCTTAGACAGCCTTCCATGTCATCAAATTTTCTGCGTTTCTCCAATTAGCAGCTTTTCCGAAAAAAATTTGATTGCAACTTTCTAAATATTTTCTTCGTCATTGCTGGCAAATTTGGATATATTTCATTAAAAGTACAACATGTTCTATCCATTACTCTCCCACATTCACCATGTATGTAAAATAAATTTAAAATATCGTTATTTGTGTAATTATTTACTACACCAGCCATTATGTCATTATGTATTAATGTCAAACAAGTGTCAAAGTAGACAATCATAATACTTAATTATAATGACATCCAAGGCTGTCTAAGATCACTAAACAAGGCATAAACGGCATTCTTAGGGGAATTGTTTAGAAAACTGCTTATAACTGAAAAACTATTACAAAAAATGGGTTGTATGCCTTATAACATTCGATGTAGAATTACTAAGCGCATTTAAAAATGCAGCAATATACAGGGGGTTCCATTAAAACAAATATTTTTACTGATTTGAAGTTGTTGGAAGTTGTCGTTAATTTTTAGCAGCCATGTATACTTCCTGGTAACTTTAACATCATCATACCATTGCCCATGGTATCAACTAGCAAAATGCCAAAAATGAAGATTTCAAGTGCAGTACTTCCTGAAATACCGAATTTTCAATTTAACAACATTTATTTAAAACGACAAAAAACTCCAAAATGGTTAGATTTTTATAAGTTTTGGTGTAGAATTGTGAGTAGAATCTGAAAAAAAAATATAACATTCCTTTTAAAATAACAAAGTTGGTATGCACTTCCGGTACAACCGGAAGTGATACAATAGCGCTGATAATTTATAATAAGAGATCAGGTAGTGTAGCTTGTAATCCCAATTTATTAGAGTTGATATGTTTCTGCAACACGGAAAAGTTCTAACGAACCACTTCTGTGAATGATTTATTCATTATGGATGCGAATTTCCCAATTTCTGTCAAGAAATACACAAAATAATTTTAATTGTTTTTGTTTTTCTAAACTTTATCAATCTTTGAATCATTTGTGTACTTGTTACAAAGTTATGTTAATATCTAAGATTAGTCCGAAACTTACTTTTTTTTGTTATGTCTTAAATTGGTTTTGGTTTATTACCAATTAGTGTATAATGGAAATATTTGAAAATTACGACAAAATTATTTATATAAGATAAATTATACGACAGTATATTCAAACACATAATATTTAATATATTGGTTTTTTTATCTGTGAGATAGAGAAGTGTATCGCGTTTTTATTAAACTCTTTCGTTTTTAATTATTTTTATATGTGACACACTTAATTTTATCAGTAACCCTAATCTGAATAGGGTGACATATATGTTTCGTACTGTTTTTTTCTCGATACGGTCAGTTAGATAAAAGATATCGCTTCGCTTAGATTTATGATTCCTTTTTTTTTTTATATTTAAAAAAAGGCAATAATTTCAGATTTTAATGTGAATACACATTTTTATACGTTACTAAATCATTAACGATGATATTATGTTGTTTGATCTTTTTATGTCACCATACGGGGCGAACTTAATTACAGAGCTTTTTGGTTGCGGGCACTGCTAACTTAAAATTGTTAACAATTACTTCAAAAAATCCAATCCAATTATACTACGTTCGTAAATTCCAAGGAGTAAATTAAAATTCTCGTTTAAAAAATTCGCTCACTGATTGGCTACTTGCGAGACACGTTTACACAGTGTTAATTGCTGTATTCGCAACCAGATTTCCGGTATTTAATGTTTACATGTGTGACACCTGACAGGTGTCGATTTTAAAGTATTTAAAAAGTCACTTATTGTTTATCAACAATATAAAAAACAGTTCTTTATAGAAGTGAAGTGCAGCAAGGTGATAATAATAATAAACAAAAAAATTTGTCTAGAAACTAAAAATTTATTACATATTTGTCCTTTAGAAGTGATATTAACTTTTGATAAATAAAGATAAGAGAAATACACAAGACAATTGCAAGAAATCGCATCTAACAATAACCGAACAAAAGTAGAATTGGACGTCTAAATAATACGACCAGTGTTAGTCAACTAACGCTAAAATGATTCCAGTGTAATTCTGGCTTATGTATTTACTCCTCCGAATGTATGAACATAGTATAGACTATAGACGGTTATAAGTTCAAATTGACAGTTTCACACATTGACAAGTTGTTATCAATATTATATCAATAATTTTACTAAGAAGGCTTTTTATAATTTAAAAATAATACATAGAAGTAGACATTAATAGGGTTGAAGTTAGAATTTTGCACTTTGTAATTATAAGTAGTGGATTCCCTCTACAGTCATTTTAAAGTTATTTTGTAACACTGTTAGCTTGCAGTAGTTTAAAGCCGACTTAAGCAAAGTATACAAGTTACACAACTAGGTATACGCAAGTTAGTAGTACTTTTTTTAAAATGTTTTTAAACGAAGTTGACTACAGCTCATTGAATGATGAGTATTCTTTCGATCTTTTTTTTTATCATTTTCTTTAATAACCAGCTTGTATCACGTAACATAATTTTGCAGGAATTGTTACTATAATTTCAGTTTCCTTAAAGTACATATTTTATGATACTTGTAATATTTAAGTGTTAACGAACACACTGTTGAAAATATTACACTGGGACCAGGATTTTTCAAACTAAATTTTCATGAAAATTATTATTTGTTCAGTTCAACTTTTAATACAAAAAAAAACGTAGATTGTGACGTGGCCATGAATACAAATTTAAAATCAAAATTTTGAAAAGCAAAGTAGAGAAAATGATTATACGCCCATTTTCTAATTACGTGTATTTATAATTATTCGAGTGTGACGCCACACCGCACTTGATTCCGGCACACGTTTCTTAAACTTTTTAAAAATCAAAACGTGTATTAAATTCAATTATGGTCATAAAACACTTTCATTGATGTTTTCACCGAAGATGGCTATTAGCCGAAACCGATAGATGAACTTTCCAAATTTATCATATTGTTAGGTTAGTAACATTTTCTGAATTTTTTATTTATTGCACAGTATCTAAATTAAAAAAAATTAATTAATCAGGGGACAGGTTGGATTTATAAGAAAAATTAAGGAAATGTTGCCCAGCAGAAGAGTAGAAAAAATTAAACAGGGGAAAGGTTGAGTTTATAATAAAAATTATGGAAATGTTGGCCCGCCGACGAGTAGAAAAAAATTAAACGGGAATGGTTGGGTTTATAAGAAAAATTAAGGAAATATTGGCGAGCAGGAGAATAGAAAAAAATCACTAAAATGTATTTGGTCCTTACGTTGCTTTTAGATATTGAACATTAAATTAGTGAAATCTATAATCAAAAATATTTTGTATTCCAAACACGTTTAACTTTACGGTCAAGTTTAGGATATTTCTCACCTCTTGACATACATAACCTTCACGCAATCGCCCTCTATGGTCATGTATATTAAAATTTCAATGTTAATTTTTGAAAGCAAATTTCCTACATAATAAACGACATAGTCAAGCGTAGCAAACGTTAATTCGTAATATATTGTGTATTTAATATAGAATAGCCTTGTAAAGATTGTTTTTAAAAATGTAATAAATAATAATGCGAGCTGGCAAAAAAAATTATAATTAATTGTAAATCTCAATGTCGACTAGAGAAATGCGAAACACACGTACCTAATAAATCGATCATCATGTATCTTACATCTGGAATTCGTGACAAGAGACTGAAATCATTTAAGTCGTTAATTTTACAAATAACAATAACAACGTAAATAGTAAAAGCGTGAATAGTCGTGCATCAAATATTTCAATTACAGTTGAAATTAAATATAAATGTAGTAATTTATTGATAGTTACGAGTTATGTAAATCTGTAACGACGTAAATTATTTTTTCCTTAATTGGAAGCTATGCAAATCGTTTCTGCAAATACATGTCGTCAATGCAATGTTTTATGTTTTTAGAAATTATGATTATT
>JAFFZR010028926.1:0-10230 GCA_018397195.1 Lethrus apterus | reverse complement strand
TCATTTCATTTAAATAATTGATACAAAAGGTAAACTAATTATTTATGAAAATAATTTTAAATTGTAAATTACTGTTCCAATTCATTTTAGTCTGAAGATGCTTTACAATCAATAAAGCGAAACGTCACTATTGTAACAATTGATTTTATTACATAATTGTCCAATTTCCGAAGAAAATATATATACGTCATTAACTATTATTGTGGACAAGAAAAAACAATTCTAACATTTATATTTAACGAATTTCAGTAATTTTCTTCTTCATATTTACTCGTTTCATAATAAACCACTTCACGCACTTGGTGCGTAACTACTATTCTTAGATTCATTTAAAACGTTTTGACGTATAATTAGTCACAGTTTGTTTGTGGTTATCGCTTACATAACCGAATCATTTTTTTTTAAAGATAAGATTGGTGGTTTTCTACATAATTGCTCATACGACGTGCAAACAACAACTAATGTACTAATAATTAACACGTATGCTGTTCAGGTAATCTTAGATCGATATTTTATTTTAATAGAAATAATTGATTCAACGGAACGGTATGATGTGAATCAGTGCTATAAATATAATGATAAAATTAAACTTAAATAGTAAAAAAATGTGATCAATAAATTAATTCGATGCCATCCCATTTGCATAAATTTTTTGCTTGTTAGACAGTAGGCGTGTGAGATCCAGTTTCGCAAATAGTTTTTCTGTTTTGCTAACTTTCTCCTTCACTGTTTTTTTTTTCTTTCTTTACCAATGTTAGTTATTCTTTCTGATTTTTTTCTTGGTCTCCTTGTTACTTTAGTTTCATGTTTATTGTCATATTGATTATTTTTTATTTCTTGAGTCTCTATATTTATAATATTAGATCACCGCTCAAGATTTTTACCTTTCATATTTCTCATCATTTTATTTGCAGTTTATTCCTTTTATCCTCCAGAATTTGCTTTCACGTATACAGTGAGCAATGAAGCATTTTTTGCTATTTTTCTTATAAAAAATATATAAAAAATTTATTTGCATTTTTCCACAAAATGTTATCGGTATTTTTATCAGTTTTGTTTTCTCAGATCTATAATACCGAAAATCATACACGAGATATGTATCAACCTATCGTTGATATTAATTGTTTAAAGTGAAATGTTTAATATAATTTCAAGGTATATATATCGAAAAAAATGACTGAAAAACACAATTGTGTTTGAAGTGTCATTTTTTTTCGATTTGAATTATAGATATAACACTCGTTAGGTTAAATTATAATAAAATGGTAATAATAAATATTTATTAAAAATAATGATAAAATTTGAAAAAAACATTTTTAGCGACAACCCTGTTGTTTTCCTTTGTGTGTACGAAACATTTGCAAGAAGAAATTTTAAAAAAGATGACAACAAATGATGTATTTTAAATAGACTTTTCGAGACTTTAAGCAAAGATTTTTCTGATAAGCTTCTTTGATTATGTAGTCATCATCAGCAGTTTAGGTGTTCCCCAAGTATCGATTTTAGAACCTTTTTTCTTCTTTTTGTCATGGCATAAAGAGCTGAATGTGCAAATACTTTCGATTAAAAAATATATAACTATGGGCAGTTACATCTACATCAACGTCATCAGTCTGACATGCGAAATTTTTAATTGTAAGTAACCGTTTACGTTAACGGTTTACATTAGCTAAAAGCTAGATTAGTAACTTAATGTGTACCTGATTAACTCACTAGCTGGCTCATAGTTAAGTGACTAGTCAGTACTATTACTGAACCAGGAAATCTTATCTTTGACTAAGTGAGTAATTTTGTAAGTCATTAACTAATGGAATATATCAGTTATTAGTTACTAGTTTAGTGCGACCTTGACTTACTAAAATAAGGTCTATAATACACGTTTGCATTAAAAAAAATAAAATGCGTCCAAGAGAAAAATTATAACAAACTATCTGCGTCATTAAATGTTTAACTAGTTGTTAATTTTAACTAATTAACCGTCTGTATTATTAACTGGCTAGTTATGCCAGTAAAGTAATTATGCTTTTACTGCTCATTGACTAACTGTCTAAGTCATCATATGTTTGTCTACTTTATTACCAGTTAATTCTAACCAGCTAATTGCGTCATTAATTGCATAGCACAAAAATGACTAAGTGTTAGTCGTTAACTAATAAACTTCGCTATTAAGTAATTGGCTATCTAAGCCTTAGTCAACGCTTGTATTTAATTCAAAAACATGTTTTGTTAATTTCTATTATTTATTAACTAAGCGACCAATTTTCTGAGTCATTAACTAATGAACTATGTATGTAACTATCTAACTGTCTTAGTTTTCATTTGGTAACTGCCCGCATTAACTATTAGCTATCTGCGCACCATTAAAAAAAATCTAATATACGCTTTGCTGGTTGAGTTTCTAAGTTAACTACGGAATTATTCGCATTATTAATTATCTAGCTGTTAATAACTTGTTATCGTCATGTCACTGATTGATCAATCTTAACTGAGTGAATAGTTAAGTAAATACTTTAGACTAAATAATTAATCATAATGAACTTTCTGGCTTATTAACTATTTAGCTGTTGGCGTCATTAGTTGCTCAGTTAGTGTCCAGTTAGCTAATATAATGAGCTTGCTTTTCAATTAAAATTGCACACAATTTCTTGAACATCGTCGAAAGGTACAATTCTTGACGATTAATAATAATAATAATAATAATAACAATAATAATAATAATAATAATAATCATTCAATTTTACTTTTGTTGTAAGATTGCGTAAGTAAAATATTAACAACGTATCAGTAACTAGTCCAACTGCATTTAGACCAGTCACGTGACATACGACAATGAACCAGTTTCGTGTTTTTAAATTCAATTCGCGATTGAAACGGAACGTGCGCGTGTAAATTTTCAACTTTACTCATTTTCGTGACCTTGGCATATAAACTCCGCAACAAAAGTAATTAAAATGAATTTTCATGTGTAACGTTGAAACGTCGGCTCACGTCCAACACCACGAAGAGAAAATTAAACAATTGCGATGTAGGCGCGTCGCGCCTCGATTTTACGGTCACGTGACAGGACGTCTCAATTCACTCGTCGTTTATGTAATTGGGCATCATGAAACACAATTAATGAAAAATGTAAATTAAAAAAATTTATTGATTATTTCGATAAGTCTTTGGAAGTGAGGGTTTTAAAGCGGAATTTAAAAAAATATCATGAATACGATATGAACTTTTGAGCTTAACGCCGTGTATATCGAGCGTATCTATTTCTTCGTCTTTCGTTGCGTATCGAACTGATGACTATTAATCCAAGGATAATACCGATAACCTTTAAACAAAAACAAAAATATTAAAAATTAACGCGAGGTAAGTGACTTACTTCAGCGGCGGCTAGACAAAATGCGATGATGTACGTCACCGAAACTGCTTTTATGAACGCTTCCGAAATTTTTTTCAAACATCCTGTAGCGAAGACACCGGTAGTGTTGGTCGTGCAAGTGATGTTGTCTGCACAACAGCTGTTTGGTAATACACCGTTTGGTAAATTCCAATCGGACGTCCCGATCACACCGCAACATTCCAACTAAAATGTAATAATTTAAAAATCTTTACTTAAACAGATTGTAAAATGTTTTATTAAAACTAAAAAAAATTTCCAAACTTCAACATTTTTCAAATTTTTTTATACGCCAATTAAAATAGGTTCGAAATGTTTGAAAAAACGTATAAAATCTTAAAAAAAAACGAGAAACCGAAAATTTTTCCCAACTCACCTGCGTCTGTAACAAATCAAATCGTTGTTCCGCAACTGTATCGTTACCATAACGATCAAACGTCTTTTGCAAATAACTGTGTAATTTACTTTGTAGTTCTGTTTCGCAGTTGATTTCAAAAAGCACGTACACTCCAAGACATATTTGGACGAGGAATAAAATCAGTAAAATTACCACGTACTGCAAAATAAATAGTCAGTTCTAGCTGCAGATTAACGTTAGTTTCTGGATTACACCCGTCGTCAGTACAGCTTCTGTGTGATACGATCAATTCATGTCCAGTCAAGACACTTAAGCCAATATCAACGCTCCCTGATGCACGGTGCACCTATCGGTGGGAGACCGAACCATCAGGTATGTACTTCGTCGGTTACTATTCATCTGATGCTTTTGTCTCTCACCATTAGATGGAGCATCGTGCATCAGGCGACAATGGTCAATTTGTTCGTTTTCCTTTCAGTCAAACTTACCCCTGTTAGAAGAGGGATGAAATCTCTTATAGAACCGCAACAGCCGAATGTGGTACTGATCGTCACCAGTGATCCAATAAATATGAGGAGCAGAGCTGAATATTCGAGCAAATTTTCCCCATCACTTATGGGTATTATGTAATCGATTATGTTTAAATGTAGTAGTATTCCTATTATTAGGATGGTTATTCCACTAAGCTGAAATATAGAAAATGATTGGTCACATGACTGAATGAATTCATTGTGCAGTACAGTCAAACGCTCAGCTCACATTCTTGTGGCTTTGAATTTACTGATAATAAATGAGCGTCATTTTGCTGCATTCTTTCACTTGTTTGTTTATCGAGGATTTTTCAAAGTTTTATTAAATTCAGGATTAATTTATTTAAAATTTACTCTGAATTCCGAGTAACGAGTTAATTTTCGACGAAAAATAGAATCAATTTTTAAATAAAATTTTTAAAACTTTGTAACTTACACTACGCCATTGCAAAATATACGAAATTCCCCGACAGTTACCGATTCGCGCGTTCGTGTTTGTTCTTTTATCACTAATTTATAATAATCGACGTGCACCTTCTAAAGTAAACATTGAGTGAGTGATGATTGAAATTTACATAAAAAAAATCCACGTTACGTATAATAAATTACGTAAACATCTGTTTGATTTTAATGTTTAACGCGACGCGACGTGTTGATTGGATATGAAAGGGTTATAATTTCATTATAAACGTTAACATTGTTTAAATAAATATGAAAATTACTCACCAAAACTAACAAATTAAAAATTTGAAACACGTACTTAACGCAATTGGTGGCACAACCCATTTTAATTGCGTTAATTGCGAGCAACTTACGTACGACGTAATAATGTTGCTCTAATGGTCATTATCTTATCGAATCAATATTGGTGACACCACATCGACGTTTGTTGAAATTTAACTTTCTAGATGTTTACATCTGTAACTCGCCAATTATGTTTTTAATTTAAAATGGCATGTAATTTGCCCATAAATAGATCTGATGCCATAAACACAATGCAATTTCTTTAAATTATCTAATGTATCACAAAAACACACCAATGTGTATGTGTATGTGTATGTTTGGTTGCTGAATTCCATTCAAAGGCATTTTTTGGGTACCACCCGAGTATACACATTTTTAGTACAGTAGCGCCATCTATTGAATTTATAAGAAAGTTTAGATGTTGATAATTTAGGTCACTTGATTTTCTTTTTGAAAATGAAAGTAGACGTTTAATTAATAATTATTTTTTAATGTTATGACAATGATTTTCATGATTATAAAACGCAGATTAAATTAAATGTATGTTTTCATCGACCTAAATAGACATACTTAATCCTGGCTTCGATAGCATTACAACAGATTATCACTGTGGTGTATATTTACAAGTAAATTTTCTAGAAAATCGGAAATATAGAACCACCGTTTTTGCGGATTTTTATTGTCTATAAAAAATATTATAAACAAAATTTAATTATCAGCTTTTCCCGAAACTATGCCAAAAATCAATAAGAAGACAAACAGAATTAATTTCGGAACATTATTATTATTATTATATAATAACTTAATATGAAGGCCCACTTTCAGAATAAGGCGTAAACGTCATGGAAGAGGTGCTTGAATGAGAAAGAATGAGGGGATGAAATTAATGAGAAATAAATATATTTTAAGCACAGAAGAAGGAAAAATGAATAGTTTTATATTGTTGTATTTGTATGTTATATATTATTTTACTTACAGAGAAACAACAGATTGTATTGAGATTAAATAAGATTCACGTCATAGAGAGCAACACTATTTCAATCGTATCGACATTGCACATACCGTGCTGATGAGGATTAAAGCCCCCAACTAATCCATAGAAGTTGAAGCATTTTTACAGACAAGACTTTTATTTCAATCCCATGAAGAGGCTGGTTACTTCCATCACCTAAAACAAAGAACCATTCAAAAAAATGTTTTTTGAAACTTAAAGGGAAAAGATCAAGTCGAGTCGAGTTGGATTAATAGCGTCGCTGTGAATTAAATTATGTTGGATTTGAACAAATTTGTGTGCGTTGCATTAGGTAAAGTTAAAATTTGTTGGTTTTGATCTAAATTAGCTGAGGTTGGAATTGATTTGAGTAAAATTAGGTTGGGTTTGGTTTGGTTAAATTAAATTTGGATAAACTTCCTTTAAGTAAAATTTACCGTAAGATCAGTTTTATTGCGTAAGTTATAAGACCTGAATACAAAACCTGCTTACCCTGAGACCGGCAAGCGCAGAACAATAACATCCCACCTTCAATGCGATCTGTTGGATTTTCGAAACGACAACTTCCGCACATCCGCTTTTCGAACCCAATTCGGTGTCGTTTATGTGCGTTTCTGTGCACAATCCATATTCATCTTGACAACAAGATTCTGATGCAAAATCTTCCAACAAATAGTCTTTAGCACCGTCTATACCGCAGCAATCGTACTTGGAAAAAATAAGATTAACTTAAATTGTTAATGTATAGATTAGATTGCAAGGGAACATAAAATAAAAGATTAATTAATAAAAGTAAGCAATTGATGCAAAGGCGATCTCAGTTAGAGGGTGTCAGCTCTATTAAAAAACTTTAAGCAATTGTCTTTGATAACCTCCATTTTACTTTTTTTTAACTTATTAATTTAACCATTTATCACGTTATCATAGTTTGCTTGTGACGTCGAACCAACACAAAAACTTCTGATAGAAGGGATTATGTGACGTCACAGCGTTAATAGCGTATGTTAGGATGCGAAAAATAAAACATACAAAAATAAAAAAACATTTATTGTCCAAAAAAACATATAAAGCATCAACGTTCCTTACTTACAAACTTTTCAATGTCGTAAAATTCCTCACGGTTCGAAATATCGTCGCTGAGCAGCTGCGTTCTCATGAAATTCTTCGTTTTCTTCTCCAGAGACCCGTTCAGATTCATGTACGAAATTAAAGAGATCGTTAGTTCTATCGCCAAAAGTATGCAAAGAACAATAATAAACTGAAACAAATTTGTTTATTTTTTTGGGGCTTTTTCATAAATTTTTCATCAAAACAAAAAAAAAGAGTTTGTAATTGGAAGATCTAGAAAATAGGTTTACAGACGACCAATTCAAGAAACAAAAAAAATATTCATTGGGTTTAGTTCGAAATAGTTTTGGGTTTTTCCTTTCTCGTTATTTTCGTCACTTACTACATCCTAAGTTTTAAGAACTTATTAAGACTGAGAGAGCGTTTGTTTTGGTTTAGTCGTCACTAGGACACAATTCAATTTTTTTCTGCATTTCTTCCTCCTTTCCATATCTTTAGTTAAACCCAATTTTCTTCAAAATTTTTAAAATTTCTTCATAATCCTTTTCGCATTTAATCCCCTCGAAAAATTATACAACGAAATCTTAATACTTACTATCCGCATCAATTTGGGATTATCGTTCCTGACGCAATAACAACCAACCAACGAGGTGATGAAACTCACCGACCCCAATACAATTAAAAACGTCGACAACTCGAAAAACTCCAATCCGGCGTACTGTTTGATCAAAGACAATTCTTCCATGTATATCACCCCCAAAGCTACCAAAGCTATGCTAAGAATCTACGAAGAAAACACTTGCAAAACGAACAAATAAAAATCGCACTTACAGAAAAAACGAAATTGAAAAACACCAAAGCAACTTTGACGACCGTTTCGTTGACGTGAAACTTAAACTCCATATTCGCACGACGACGTTTGATTCTATTAAGCGACGCAATCCAGTGGCATATTGTCATTGTTGACTTTGCAAAGATTAGATTACAGTGTTGTCGTAAATCTTGATTTAAAGAGCTTTTATCAACAGCTGAATCAAATGTGAGTAATCGATATGCTAGTTGGTTTATTATTTTTTTTTGGGGCTACCCGTTACGGTGGATACTTTTTATAAAGGTTTTTCGACTCATCTTGAAAATGCTTCAAATTGCAACCAATTTATTTAACTATTGTTTAATGCATCTGTTAATATTGGTTCCAAGATTTTTTTTAATAGCAATTAAAATATTTTAACAATTTATAAAATGTATTTTAAAAAAAAATGCACTGGCACTTTTTGTTTTTGTATAAAATAAGTTCAGTCCTAACATATTACAATCCGAGTAATTTCTTTACTATTTTAACTCTTGCTTTTATACAATAAATAAAACAAGGAAAAAGACAAAAAATCAAACTGGATTTATAAAAAATAAAACAAAAGCTGCTAAAATAAATGCAAAACCTATGAAGAAAAAAAAATAAAAATTGAATCTTAAATAAAGTTTAATGTCGTAAAAACAAAATATAAAAACAATCCTACACACAAACATAAAAGCTAACAATACTGAGTCCATAACAATGTTATAAAAATCTGCAAAAACGGCCGTTGCATATGCGTCATTTTTTAAAATTTCGTCCAAGCTAAGCTCTCACGTGTTATTTATGAATTAACAATATCACAGATTTTAAACAGAGAGTAAACATAATAAAATATTGGCTGAGTTTTGATTCAGGCAAGACTGATTTTAGGGAAAATCCACAAAAACGGCGCTCACCTGTCATTTACGGGTTACTTACGACTCACCCTATATAATAAAAGACCAATTGCAATATTCACATTTTGAACGGATGGAAATATACTAGTAAAAAGTAATGCGTAATTATAGTATATACAGAGTGAGTTCGAATTATGTTAAAAGTTTAAACCTAATTTACTTCAAAGTCACCCGGTATACTTTTTGCAATAAAAATGCCGACAAACATGATAAAACATTAAACACATTTGCTTTGTGATGATTCACAATTAAAACAAACGCACGTCTTACAGCTAACGCTAAAATATCACATTTCATTTTCGTATCCGACCAAAAAATTCGATTGTATATTGCGATCACGTTATTGTCGCGGGAGAGCTGACAGGTGTCGATCCGTGACGTGTCAAGCTGTTCATTCGAGATCTTCGCAAATTTGCCCTTTTTATTCGCTCCGTTTTGAGATTCTTGTAAAACGTGTAAAACAGAATAATTCCTATAACCTGAAAAAATTTTAAAAAGTGAATTTATCAAGATAAAAACAAACACGTTTTAAAACTGAAAATATTGCAAAGATTACACCTTCGCAATATTTTCAAATAGCGAAGGTTTCAGACAAAATTAATAACAATGTAGGTTTGAAGCTAAAATTTTGGGTTTAATGTTTATTTTGGGTATAAACAAAAATTTCGTCAAATGAATTTACAGAAACACCAACTATAACCATTAACTTTAAATTTATTTAGGTTTCGTATAAAATAAAAATATGCTTATTGTGATTAATGTCAAATTCTTGTGTTCTTACTTGGAATAATCCGGAAAAAAATCCGGTTAAAGCGATTTGCATCATCAAAAACTCAACCTTCGCCACGAGCGGTTCTTTACAACCATCTTCGTATATTTTACTACAATTAACGTTTGTGGGAATGCTGTATTGACAACAAGACAACGGTAACGTCCCCCTCGACGCATAATCGCCAAGTCCGTTAAATCCACAACAATGCAACTAAAATTTAAATAAATATAAAATAAATAAACAAATAAAAAAGATGACAGCGGTGGGATTCGAACCCACGCCCTTTCGGACTGGTGCCTAAAACCAGCGCCTTAGACCGCTCGGCCACGCTGCCAGTACAAAAAGCATATGTCGCATGAAAGCATAAATACCTTGCTTTCTAAAAGCATCCATTCTTTTTTATTATAATCATAATTAAGATAATCATTTAAAGATTCTTGCATAATGTGTATAATCCTTGCTTCGACGTTAAACCACAAAATCGACGCCCACACACCCGAGCAAAATTCCATGAAAAACAACAAAGCAGTGATCACAATAAATTAAAAAATAGTTACACTAATAAATTGACACGGATAATGCTGGTAATTTTTTAATGGTAAAATTTTCTAATTAATGAATCAATGG
>JAFFZR010028925.1:0-10233 GCA_018397195.1 Lethrus apterus | reverse complement strand
ATGTTATATGTAATATTTATAGTTATTAGTATATAAATATAGTAGAGTAGAGAGTGTAAGAGTGTAAGTTCCGGATCCGGTTCCGATATCGGATCCGGATCCGATATCCAGATATCGGATCCAGATCCGGATCCGGATCCGGATCTGGATCCGGTTCTAGGATCCGGATCCAGATCCGGATCCAGATCCGGATCCAGATCCGGATAGTACATCGAACCCAGATATCCGGATCTTCGGGTATCCGGATAGTTTTGGATCCGGATATCCGGATCCTAATATCAACGGATTTTGCCAGCACTAGTTTCAACGAGCGGAACACAAGTGAGTGTGGTCCACATACAGAGTTCGCCGAGATCTCATCAATTTTTTTTTGTATAGAAAGGAAATGAAAGGTACCTTTCTACTGTCATCAAGTCTGGAATGAAGGTATATTTCTTAACCTGAGCTAATTGATATAATTATACATAACTATAGAAGCAGAGAAAGAAAAAGAGAAAGGATAAAAAACGAAAATCAATAAAAAGGAACAAATAACAAATGGATTTATAAAATACAACGACGAAAATGATACAAAAACAATGAAATACAACATGAAAAACATGATCATCTCATTTAAATTAGATTTGAAAATTGCGATTTGTGACAAAAATCTAAATCTCTTAGAATTCGATCAAATTACGGACACTTATAGAAAAAAAGACGACAAATTCAATAAATTTGATCCCATCTTTCTACCACGACTAATTCACGAGATACGGCCGTTAAAACGTGATCGTCACGTGACAATCTCTGGTATTTTTGAGGTTAGGAGTTAAATGGAGGTGCGTAGAGCAAAACCGTCGTCATATTCTTAATCAGCATGGTCGACTTGACCTAGAACTCGATTTTAAACGAAATCTGAGAGATGAAAAAATCTCAAAAAAATCAAGGGTGAACCCTCGAAAAAATTGCGATTTTCGACGAAAATCAAAACTTTTCGAAATTTTTCGAAATTATCGTCATTTATGGAGAAAATTGCGGCGAGTTCGATAAACGAGGTCCCATCGGTCTATCTTACGTCGTTCGAGAGGTATGGATGAAAAAATATCATTTTTTGCGTTTAGTGCGTTCTGTTACCGGCTGTTACGGACGAACGGATACGTTCCGCAAAAAACAGTTTCATACACATCATCAAGATGGATTAATTGAAACGTGGTGCGATTTTGAGACAAATCCGTTAGTTGACCAAATTCGTCCAAATTTTAGGGGGATAAAAGTGAAATATATGGTAGAACATAAAATTGAGCGAATTTAAAAAGGTTTTCGCTCAACAGAAAGAAAAACTTGAATTCTCTTATTTTTCCAGAAAACAAAATGATATTCGCACCAAGAATTCTGTAATATAAAGGTTAAAAAATAAAATGTTTCAAATAACAAGCGCGACATCCGTTTTTTTTTTTTTTTAATTTGTCAGTAATTTTGTTTACGATCGATTTCTTTTTCGCAAAAGACGTGTAAACAAAACTAAAGTGACCATAGAAACTTTAAATAAACGTTGGGTTTAATAGGTTGATATTTACCAAACTGGGATGTTTAGGATCGATTAGAATAGATGTTTAAATTTGAAGGACGTGAAGAAATTTCGTAAAGTTTCGAAAAATCTTTGTTTAAAGACATCGTCAATTAATTAAATTGGAAAATTAGAATTTGTCTTTTGTATAATCATAGCTATTTTTATAATAATAATAATAATAATAATAATAATAATTACTCCTATAGGTGTTTGCCCTACTTTGTGACAGAATTTATTTAAGACCCTTTATAATATTCATTTTATGTAGTTTTTGTTGACAATTTCTAAAAAATGCACCTAAAATTTGTTACAAAGTTTTGAAAAAAAAAAAAAATAAGACTTTACGTTATCATCATCCGAACGTATTATTATGATAATTTGCGCCGTATGTATTCAATGGAGGTTGACTTGGAGGTCAATTTCGGATTACAAGACAATTCCATTAGAGGGCATCACCGCATCACCCTCTTATACTCGAATCAAATGTAAACAAGCTTTCGCTACATGCAAATATTGGACGAATTTCTGAATAAATATATTGGAAAAAAGATTCTTTCGTCGTCAAGAAGATTGAATTCAATAGTTGTTTTTTTTATCAAAATGATACGTCTTTATATTTACGTGCTTTATTTAAGGCTTTAGAAATAAGGAGTTTTGAAACGAAACGGAATTAGACCGCGCTTTGTTTAATGCTTATCTTCGTCGTCGCCGCAGCCGCCGTGTCAACGACAAAATAAGATGGATTTGTAGAAAATAATCTCCTGTCTCGTGGATTCCATCCTGCGTTACTCCGGCAACGGGCAATTGCATTACGATCCAACTTTTCAGTTAAACTCATAGTCGTAGGAAAGCCGAGCTCTTTTGATTTAAACTTTATCTTCATCTTTCGAAGTTGATTCGCGTGACCCGATAACGGCCCCCGCATTTTATTGTCTTATCGTACCATCGATTCGATTCTCTTTGTCATTTAACCTCACATTTTACGCTGGAGGTGGTTCGTCGATACTCTAACCGAACGAAATTGAGAAGTTTGATTTCTGTGGAAATTTAAACTTTCGCAGATAAAAGGGAATATGGATCGTTTAGTGAGAAAACTTAATTCGTACTGGGATTGCCCGACCGACCCTGAGGGTTGTTATTATCGATGGAATTCATTTCGGTTGATTTATTTTACTTTTTGATCTAATTTTTTTTTACATTATTGATGTGGTAGAATTTCTTGAAAACAACTTAAAATCCACATAATCGTCTAATAAATGAACCAAAAATCTGAATCGTTTCCAGAAAATTTATTGAATTCTCACCATCTCAAGGAATCATTTTTGAATTAATTCATCCGGAATCTTCTTAAACACGATGCAGCCATTAATTTCCGTACAAATTTGACAAAAAAGATGCCCGAAGCACGACGATTTTCCCCCGTTTTCTGCGATACAAACAGATTCTTAATTACACCCAAACAATTCGAGCGTCATCAATAAAACTCGAAAGAAAGCTCCTTTACACGAAGTATTGTCGGAGGATAAACAAGCGTAAAAAGATACGAACAACGGACGCGAAGAGACGACGATGGTTTTATTCGTATTGTGTTTGAGAATATATCGATTCCATGGCGAGTTCTTTATTTCTATTAAATCCGTTGAAAAATTGACAAGATGCGGAATAAAGGACTCTAAAGAAAGACAGAATGTGAAAGGATCTTTTTCTTTTGATCTGATTTTTAGAGGAGCTGTGTGTGATGAGCACAAACACTTTTATCAACACGTGTGACAAATCGGTTTTTAATAATAATAAAAGTCTGATGGAATCATATAAATTTGTGAGGTTGAAGTTAATAAAATGACAGTAAAGTATAATGTTGGAATCTTTTACATCTTTTGAATACCTTTCAATGTGGATTTGTTGGAAACTCGTAAAGAAGCTATCGCCTAAGATAAAAGTTTAAGGACTGTTAAACTAGTTTTATTCATTTGAACCAGAGGTGGCCGCAAAATTTGCAGGATTTAAGTGGTTATTGTTCGATAATTTAAAAAAAAAATACGATCATGCTAATCAGTCATGCAGACGGTAATAATGTAACGCAAATGGTATAAAAGATATTAAATTATTGTATTGAATTATGAAATTATTTGGTGAATTTTTTAAATTCTTCGAAAAATGTTTATAAATTCACCAACGTATCCAGAACGACACGCTGATGAGTATTTTACCATTACTGTTGAGCAAATTTCCCATCAGACCATTTCTCTCGATAGATACTTCTCGATAGTTCCTTTCCTCAAACACAAAGCATAGTTTGCGTTTTCCGTGTTCATTGATAATTTTATTTCAAAAGAAGAATTCTGGTTTGAAATCATCCTGCTTTAGGAAGGAATATTTCAAATTTGATAATGTTTAGCAAGAAAATTTGAATCCAATCTAACCCAATCCTATTTACATCCTTAAATGTTTTGTGAAGAAATTCTTCATAAAATTGAACTAATTCTTCCTAAAACAAGAAAACGACAATGAATAGTTCCATTTTATGAAGAATTTCTCAACAAAATAGATAAGGATGTGAATTTTATTAAGACAAAGAAAAACTTAAATGTTCAGAGGTGAGTTGGGTTGGGTTGGATTCAAATCTTTCTGTAAGATTTCAGTTTACTGAAAGTTTGGTTCTTTTTGTAAATTTTCGGTTAAACCTTGTTTTCCCTTCCTTGTCCAGTTACAAGTTGGACAAGTTTGTCAAGAATTGGTTAAACCTTTTTGAAAAGGTTCTTTTTGTAAAAATTCGATCTAAGTATTGTTTTTGTTTTTGTAAACAAAAGCCCAACCTTTACATAACAGTTGAAATAAACCAAATCTAACCTTGACGAACCTTAATGCACGAAACTCAATCCAATCTGATCCCGCTGATTGTTGTCTCTTTTTGCTTAATTTTACAACATTTTGAGATTCTCTTATATTTTATTTTTTCTGTTGTTTTGGTTTTTTCATGAATTAGTTGAATTCAATATTTTACAAGTATTCCAACCTATCCTTGTAGGTAGAAACCTTAAAAACACTTTCTATTATATTTTTTGATGCCAAAATACAACGTCTTTAAAAATTAAAAATTTTTGTCCAATATACAAATTCTTACGTGAATCCAACCAATCCGTTGCATTCAACCTTTTCCAAAAAGAATGAAAAAGATTAAACCCAACCCAATCATTACAGACGGTTTAGATCCAACCTTTACTTTTTGTGTTGTCTAGTACTTTTTGTGCAATCCAACATTTTCCGGTTAAAAAATTAAAAATCTGTAACGTTGGTGTCGCAGAATATTCCCGAAAATGTATTAAGGAAGACGTCAAGATGAGAATATTGTGAATATTTTTTGTTTTATATTGCTTGCATTTCAACTAAAAATTATCTACATAGAACGAACGGTTCTATTATATTTTTTATATTTGTTTATATTTGTTATTTTCTTCGCCCATAGATAATGTTTAAACGAAATATGGAATTAAATAATTACGCGAAGACTTAACGTGAAAACAGAACTGCCGTTTTTGCGGATTTAGGCTTTAAATGTAAAATCCATCTGAACCCAACCAAACAAAAAGTTTATAAAATTCATTGTTTTATTATTTTCTTATTTTCTAATGTTGTAGGTTATAGAAATCCCAATCCCAATGATAAATCCGAAAATTCCGAATTTAGGTTTTCGACGATGAACCCAATTTATGATTTTCAAATTGCTTTTAAAATGACGCTAGGAGTACAATTCAATCAATCAATCAATGGCAATCTGTTACTGTCAACGCTCAATGGGCTTTAAGCATCGGTATATTTATTGAGTCGGTTTAAAACCTTTTTATTGGTTAGAAGAGGAAGATAGAAAAAGCTTGGAAAAATCAGTAAAAAGAAGAAGAAAAAAACTGGCAAAAGTTTGAAAAATATTATTATTATTATTATTATTAATCCGCAAAAATGGCAGTTCTACCTTTACTTTTGTATAATGTGGGACGTAAATTAATTATGTTTAAACCAATTTTTTAATTTTAATTTAATCGTCAGAATATGAGGTTATAAAAATTCCATTTCAAGCAAATAAAAAAATTTAAACTCATGTGATAAAATCCACATAAAATTTTCTTCAAATTCGATGTCCTTTTATATCTTGCGGTAAATGACCTTCGAATACAGTTGAAGACATTTAAAATATTCCCAGAGAAACTCAATATAACAAAGTTTTCGTCGCAGTGTTACAAGTTTTCCCGGCGGAAAATCAATTCGAATCGTCCCGTTGAACGACAAAAGAAATTTCTGGTTAACAAACTTGTATCGAAAGATCCACCCCAGATGAACTTGGAAACTATCCGAAGTTATATTGTTTCGGTTTAGAACGGGAAATAATTCCCGAAACGCGCCGAAAAGGACGTCGAACGAGGGAAACGAGTCAGCGGGAGAATTTATAGGGACCCCGATAGCTTCCCATGTTCAAACATGCCAAGTGGATTCTTGCGATTTATGAAGACTAACGCCGAACCCGCCGACCAACTCGCAAAACCACTCGATTCGCTCATAATTGGAGGATTTTCTTTCTTAAAGCGACATGATGATTTTAATAAAAAAAGGGGGATTTTATATTTAAATTTTATACTTATTTTATGCTTAAATAAAAGATAAATTAATTAGATCTACTGATTATTCAAATAATTAACACACACAGAAAAAGAAATTATTGGTTCAAGTAAATATTTCATTGTCAAAGTATAATATGTTTTTCACGAAACGACAGTCATCTTTTTTTTCTTAAGGGCACCATTTTAAATTTTTACTCTGATCAATAGCATTTTCGTTAAAAAGGGAAGGTATACCATTTTCAACGAAAATGCTATCGTTCATTCTACGATCTACGACAACCTAAGAAAACAATTGTGTCAAATACGTAAAACAGTAAAAATGCTATTTTCCAAGTAGGCGTCTCAAGAGAAGCTTTGTCGAATTTACTCGAACAATTCCGATCGGCAACGTTTGCGCATGCGTCATCTGTCCAGTACGGTAACCTGTGGCGTTTCAATAACAGGTTGTAACACGATTTTCGCTGATTTGCAATAAATAAAAATCCTAATGCTAATATAAATTTATATACAGATTGGTAAGAAAAAGTTTAAAATAAAAATACATACAGTGAATAAAATATAGAAAATATTGACAGAGATGGTGAAACATTTCTAGATGTGTGTCATTCAAAAGCTCATTTTTCAAGATCTCGAAATAAGAAATTTGTACATCCATGAACAAAAGTGTGCACACAAAATCGATACTTTGGAGCGAATGAACGAATTTCTAGACGCAAGAGGGAGAAAAGCTCGAGGTTACCTCAATATATGGTAATTGCTTTAATTCCGCTCGGAGTTATAGACACTAAATACTGGTAGTTAGCGTATAGTTAGTCTTACGTTTGTTGCCGATAATCGAATTTTACGTCACCGCCGCCACCGCGTCGGGAATATCCGAAACGGAAGTTTTTCCTACCGTTAGGGGCCGTTTTAAATTCGAAAAGTTTCGAACGCCGATTTAATAATTTATAATTCGAAATCCATTAGCGAAGTGAACCCTTTCTAATCAAACATGCACCGAAATATTATTAACCGGTTGCGAATGTGAGCGTTTCGAAATTATTTATTTAAACAACGACATGCGACATCGAGGAATTTTCACTGTTTATTTTATGTGATTGTTTTTTTTTTATGCATTTTATGATTGTTTATAACAAACATATCGCTCCTATTTGGAATTTGTATGATTACTTAGTTAATTAGCTTGTAGATGGTGATTATTTAACGTTAGGAGTTGACATAGCATTTGTTTGCGATATGTTGAACTACGTTTGAAATAAATAAACTTTGGAGTTTACAAAATGGGGGATATGGAACTTTGCTACTTGAAGTATGTTCAGCTCAGAAATAAACAAGATTGGCCCTGAGACAATACCTTGGGGCATCCTTGGTTTTTCATTTAATTTTGACTTTGGAGTTTACGAGGTTTAACAACGGGGATATGGAAAATACTTGAAGAATGTTTGTGTTAGTCTAGAAATAAGCAACATTGGTCCCACGACAATACCTTGCGGCAATCGCTTTTTTATGTGACATGTTGTCATAATGCATACATTTCGAAAATATCTCTCCTTTTAATTATTCCAATTCCGCATAACAATATTTTTTTCGTAAATTTTTTTTCTGAAATTTTCTTACTGACTTGACTGGCTATCGAGTCATATCCTGAGAACCAGCTAGTATTAAATTTCTCATGTTAGATTTTGATTTAGGTTGGGTTCCATCCTGATACTTGGATTAGAAGGTCGTTTAAATCGGCCCTTTATTTTCATAAACCCAGAAATTGCTCAATATTTCATGTAATTGGGATGAAAGGATACCCAATCCAAATTTAAACTTATGAATATAAACCCAACCCAACTGTTTGTCATGTATATTGATTGGATTGAATGACACACAGGTCTAGCTACATAAAAAACCAGCCGTGGAAACTTACAATCCACCTTAAGTTTTTTGGGTATGTTTGGGTTTGATCGAGCAATTTTTGTTCTCAATAAAAAAAATTCAACAATACAACAACCAATATAATTTTAGGAAATACAATTTTTCGAAGGTTGTCCAAATCTCCAAATGGTATAAAAAAATATGGCCATTGCATTGATCAGGTTTCCTGGAGTTTTCTTAATGACTTGTCTAGCGCTCACATCATGAGCCCTCTTAGTTTTACATTGATGGTTATTAGATTTTAAGTTGCTGATCTAGATTGTTGATAGGAAGACATAAAACCTGGTATTTTAAATCTTGGTTGTCATAAAGAAAAATTATTCAAAACATTAACGTTGAGCGTGCAAGTCGTTCTTGTCCTAAAACAAAATTTTCTTAGGGATAAATCATTATAAGAAAAATTTCAGGGTAATTTAGCAGTCTCGACGTTAAACCCAAAGGGGGAAAGGGCTTCAAGAAATTTGCAACAAGTTCATCGACCATTACAACTTTTCTGATTTCTAACCTAAATCCCTTTGATTTTTTTTATGGAAAAAATTTAACAACTGTTTCTTTGTGTTTTCCAAATGGATTTTCGCAACAATTTTTTTTTTTTTGAAAACAATTTGAACAAGAAAGACATTATTATTATTTTTTAATAATTTCATTAGTTGAAAACTTGAATTGTTGGGATAATTTGACTTGGGTTTAATTGGGATTAGTTGGGTTCAATTGGATTGGATTCACCGACTCTTTTTAAATGAATCCAAATTATGCCTTAGCAATTTCAAACAAAAAATATCAAGGAACACCTATTTTAGTGCAAATAAAAGAAATACGTTTGACGGTCGTTTGTAACGGAAGTAACCTTTCTTCCATTTCCAAAACACCATTCGATTAAAATTTAATGTGGAAATTTTTTGATATTTTATTTTGATGATTTTTTCCTCACACACACACACACACACACACAAGGAAAGAATCGAAATTTTATTACATAAAAACGTACAAACTTCTGTCTTCATCTCCACTTGCTTTTGGATTCCGACTGCGAGCTTTCAATTACACCAGCGAAAAGCACGATTCTTTCACATAATCGAATGCAATTTTCCCTCAACCCACGTATGACTGCGGCGTACGTTTCGAAATTCGGTGCGGAATTTCAGATGCGCCGAAAGCAACAACATTCCATAGTTCGGGCAGTTTTACTGTTCCACGTGGGGATTTGCATTACGTTAGACGGCTTGTTTTAGACATTATGCGGATTATGCGATTCCAGAATAGTCGCATTGCTCCGTATTAATTGTGAATTGTGTCGGTCTCGCGGCGATCCTCTACGCCCGGATTTATGCCGTCTCGACGGTATTCTGCCGCCGGACCGATTTCCGAAGTTATAACTTAAGTCTGTACAGTTCGGAATTTGCAATTGTCATCGGTTATCATTTAAGGATAGAATCTAATAAATTAGTGAAATGAGACGGTGGATTTCCTGAGGTGATTTTATCATTGGGGAAATCTTGTCTTTCTGAAGACAACTATGTATCGGTCATTACAAGAAGTAATATACAGGGTTAACGTAAAGGTTGGAACATATTCGATAAAATCTTCATTGGGCAAGTAATAAAAAAATGCTCGGACAGGTCGATTTTCTTTTTCAATTGTCCATTTTTTTGTATACGTATATTTTGTATTGCGTCCTCTATGTTCGAGTTATGACGTCATCACTTGTTTTTTTAAATTACAACACCCTCTTTTGATAGTACCATTTGAAAGAGTACATTTTTCTGCGTATATACGCCAATTTTTATGGTATGTTGCATAGGAATATTTTCGAGATATTTATTATTATTAATGTTTAATAACCCATTGTTGCATTATTTTCGTTCCGACACTGATCGTAGCTCCTTTGTACCTATGTACCTATTATGCTTAGCAACGTTGAACAAAACAAAACGTCAATGTCACTGTCAAATTTTTCCACGAAATTTATTTCATTAAATTGCAATGAATACCAAAGCTCTTTTTCTCGAAAATATTGTATTGCGCAATATTTGACAGTGATGTTTAGTTTTGTTCACTAAAGTCACGTTGCTAAGCATAATAGGTACATATGCAAAAATAGGAGCTACGATCAGTGTCGGAACGAAAATAATATAACAATGGGTT
>JAFFZR010028924.1:0-10234 GCA_018397195.1 Lethrus apterus | reverse complement strand
TTGGAAATGACCACCACGTGACCTCAAATTTTAAGGTGGCGACATTGCTAAGTTGGTACTATTTTATAACTATAACCTTAAAAGAAGAAAAGTGTCAAATTATTAGCTTGATCAGTACTTGTATACCTTCAAAATGACTTCTTTTTTTACTTAGAAGAATAAATTGCTTTTTAAAAGAATATACTTAATACAGAAATAATTTGGAAAAAGGTTTTCAATCCAGTATTTATGACAGATGACAGAACGTAAATACAATAAGCAGTATGGGTAGCAGTAAAGCAAAAAATACACTATTTTTGTGACGTATGTGGTCACGTGGTGGTCACTTCCAGTTGCTCACTCTGTACAATACCTTTGACTTTTTTAAAAATTTGTGAAAAAAATGAAATTAAGAAGACATTTAAGAACAGGTTTAAGCTTTCCCTGTTGTAGTCGATGAATAAATATGATTATCGTCATAATTTGGAACCATTTCAATATGATCACAAGCTTCGTATAGTTAGTTATTTATAAATATCTCCAACTTGATTAACAATTGTGAAGCAACAACTAGAAACCTGGTGTGTAATTTCAGCACATCCTAACGTAAAACTGTTCATAACACATGGTGGCCTATTAAGTACAACAGAAGCAATATACTTCGGCAAGCCAGTAGTGGGCATTCCTGTCTTTGGTGACCAACATATCAATATGGCTCAGACAGAAAATAATGGTAATGGTATTACAATTCCTTACACTGAACTCTCAGAACAAAAACTCACATCTGCAATCAAAGAAGTCCTTGAGAATCCAAAGTAAGCATAAGTCATTTTTAATTAATATTTGTAATTATCTCGAGTTTAAAACGCAAAAAAAACTAAAAAATTACAACAAAAATTTCATACTAATATTGTAAATTGTATTACTATTTTTATAGGTATTCCAAAATTGCTAAAGAAAGATCAATAATATTGCATGATCAGCCAATTAAACCGACGGACGCTGCAATTTATTGGGTTGAATACGTAATTAGACATAAAGGTGCACCGCACTTACAAACTGCTGCCGTTTCTTTGAAATGGTACCAATATATATTACTCGATGTGATACTATTTTTAACTTTGGTGACACTTGTCACTTTTATACTTTTTTATATGCTTATTAGGAAGCTACTAAGAAAAAGCGAAAATCTTAAACAAAAAGTTAATTAAGTGTTACTGGAAACTGTAAATGAATTACAAATATGAATGTTACTTTTTTTAGTTTATTCATTTTAATCAAGATTATAGCCAACATAGTACAAATAAGAATGCTTAATAATTAATACAGACATAAAATATACAATAAATAATTCAAATAAAAAAGTGTAACCTTAACTAAGCTTGATTGCTTGATTTGTTCGATCTCAACCTTTCCAAACCCGATCTTTCTTCTTCTTCATCACTTGTATATGACGACATACCTGAAACAGCACCTCTGGTCGATGTAGCTTGCATCAATTCCTGATCAGGCGCATTACGACTTTCATACAATAATATGTTTAAAGTCTCTTCGTAAATCCTGGCTTCGGGACATTCAACTTTTGTGTGTTTCCTATCAGTAGCATAAACAATAGATGTACAACAAACCTCTGAAACCTTCTTTCCATGTCCATAGAAAACCCAACAACAAATTTCACTTGTACTAATAACATCTTTTATGAATAACACACGATTACTGAACCATAAAGAAAGTTTGTCAAACAATTCAATATTTTTCAACAAGTTGTCATCTGACGTGCTAGTATAAGAATATTTATTATTATGACGATTGATTAACAACTTTATTGCTGGTTTTGTTGTAGAACTTATTAGCATCTCTTCCTCTTTCTGTGAGGTAATGAGTGGAACTTTACAGATTGGTTCAGCCTCACGTTCTTTACGTTTTACTAATGCTTGATTACATGGTTCTGCTAATTCTGCAATGCAATAATACTTTGCCTCTGCGAGTAATTCGGCAAGTTCCTTGCTGGTTTCTGGGAGGGAAACTGTACCATCTCTCAAAAAATTCAATATTGTTCCGAAATGTTTACCAGAACGATCAATTAATATCCAACCTAAAATTTATAATTGTTACATGTGATCGAAACTATTGCTTTATCTTAGGCAAAAGAAGAAAGCTACTTGAATAACTAGTTAAAAAAATTGTTATTAGTCACCGTCAGAGTCCGAAAGTATTTCCATGCGCCCGCTAAACATCGCTCTCAGCATTGTATCATGTTTGGTCAGCGTTCCAATAGTTGTGTAATACAAGCAACCACCAACGTTTAATTTAACATATTCTGAAGGATTGCCTTTTATCACCGTTTTGTCAGACATTTTGTTTACTGATTTAGGTTATGTGTTGATCGATGTCAAAATATTTACATAAGATGCGTTCAGAATTGCCGACCAACTGACTACATTCAGAATCTCAACTCGTATGACAAAAAGCGAGCATGATATGACTAATCTTGCTGTTTGAAGTTGACGCTCAGAATTTATCGAGGCAAAGTCAAATAATCAACTCTACTGTGTAATTTTGATAACAAATAATAAACGTAAACTATCAAAATCTTCAAATTTTGAATTAGCAATCCATTCTAAATAAGTAGCTTATTGAAATCAACCAATAATACATAATAATGCAAGCAAATAATATATTAAATACCCGAGTAGTGAATTCGCGATTATTGGAAATAGCCCGTAAGCAAATGTTGCCATAGCAACCAATATAAACAAAGGTAATCTGTCAAAATTATTAATAGACAAGTATAAAATTAATTTGTTGACAAACTGTTGTTCGAAAATGGAAAGTTTATCGAAACTAAACATCTATTTTGATGAAGTTGACAAAATCAGAATTATAGATCCTGAAGTAACAAAACAAACAATCGACTTGAAAGACGAATGCAACGTTTATGTTGAGAGTATGCATTACCACAGGTTAAAAATTCTAATTACAATTTTCGTTTGCAGAAATAGACAAGTTTCAAAAATTAGTGGATAAATTCATCACCATGATAGACGATTTGGGGCGAGAAGTAGAAAAACAAAAAATAAAGGCTATAGGTGCCCGCAACAGTTTGCAAACTATGGAGAAACAAAAAGAGATTAATCGGCAACAGCTTCAAGTAAATATCACTAGTATTTTCATTTGCAACTATAAGTGATTTACTTAGACGAACTGACATAACATTTCCAGTTTTCTTTTGTTTTTGTATCTGTAGTAAAATTTATGTCTATTCTTCCTGTGAATGTTGATGATATGCAACTAACGTTTTCATACAGGTTTTAATAATGGAAAAATCGATGGAAATGGAGCGGTTAAAAATACATTTGAGTTCGCTTCAAAAGACCGAAATGGAACAAAATGAAATAATAAACAGACTGACGCACTACTAAGATGAAATATAAACGAATAATTTATTTGAGAGATTCAAAATGTGCAACATAAACTTCATAATCATACAATCATTAAATTTTTGATTCAAAAGAAATCCAACACTACCATCCTAAAGATGTTGCAAAGATGCCAATTTATTTAATGTTTATACATTTGTATTAGAATAATAGTGCAAGATAATTTTAATATTTATTTTACAACTAAAAAAAAATTAATTTAAAAATTAAAAACTAAACTAAAAAACAAAGACATAAGTTTGGGCGCTATGTATGTATTAACATAACATAACATAACATGTATATTAATTTACATACACAATGCACATTCATTTACAGTAACAACACAATGTATAAAATTAACGGACATGAAAAAAAATGTGTGAATAAAAACTTTGTTGTAGTAAAAAATGACAGTTTTTTCATAGTCTCTATAATACCTTGACAGTATTTACAATATGCAAAGCGAAATTTTTACAAATTCACATTGCAATAACAACAAGAACTAAAATACACCTCTATACAAATGTTTCACCACAGTTTCATATATTTACTTATTTAACTGAAGGCACCTATACCATGGTGTTTTTTTGAGGCCGACTTTTTGTTTACACCCTAAAACTAGTTAGGCCTCTGCAACACGTTTTTTAAATTTTTATTTGTATGTATATGTATAAATGTCGATAGTTTCTGGACACCTGAAACACAAAAGTACACATTATAGTTGCTTTATATATTCATATTAAGATTTAAACAAAATATTACCCTGTATAGGACAAATATATAAACAATAGACAAAACATTACACTATAGTCAGATAATAAATCCAAAACTATATGCCCAATGCTAATCAGTAATCACTTCACATTCATATGAAATGCAAACACATGTTATATCTTTCTAACTAATAATAAGCAAGAAGGGCAGACCCATTGATCATAAAATAAAAAAACTTACAGCAAATTCACACGCCTGTTTCAATCTCCGACCTATCTTCATCAGTCTTAGGTTTCTTTCTAATATTTTCTTCTGTATCAGGTGTAGCTGCTCTCTTTTTCTTCTTCTTAAACTGTACTATAACAGCTGTCATATTATCACAACCAGTTCCATCACCCAAAGTATCTGGTGCAAGGCAATGATCAAACATCTAGAAAAATAAGTTAAATCAATTATTTATGTACCATAACTTTCATACAACGGTTTAATTACTACAATATTTAAGGAGGAAAATTTCACCGATATTATTTTAAAATATAACATAAAATGAAGAATTTTTCCACTGCATTTTTTTTTTTTTTTCTGAAATGAAAAATATACCACAAACTGTTGGAAGAAACAACGACGAAGCCTGTTAAGACAAAAATGTTTTCTATTCTAAATGTTGCCTGTAATAAACATTTCCAAATATAAACATATTTAAAATTTACTATTCTTTTAAAAATGTGAAATCAATAATTGTAAAAATATGTTATAATGGATATAAAATTTACTTCTTCACAAATTCCCGATAATTTTGTATGCTCATCGTGTATTCTTGGCCTCACGAAATCAACCACCTCTTGACTAGACATAAAATTCCAAATTCCATCACATGCCAGCACCATAAATTCATCTTCATTCGGATTTATTGTCAACATTTTAACATCAGGTAGTGCTGTTATCATTTGTTCGCGATCTGATAACGCCTTATTCTGCTTGTATGCGTGATCACCAATCGCTCGTGATAAATTCAATCCACCATCAACTCGACCGTCAGACGTGACAAATCCACCAGCTTTTATAACTCGATCATGTTCAAGTTCATCTTCTGGTTTGTGATCCTTGCTCATTTCTATCGCCTTACCTGGAAAAAAAATCACTTAATTATAATAGCAAATTATATATTATGAATCTATTGACCATTTCGACATACAATACATCTGGAATCACCAGCATTTGCTACATAAAGGTCTTGTCCATGTAGAAGAGCAACAACAGCAGTGCAACCACTATCTACACCAGCTTCATCTTTCATTTTGGGACCAAATTTCATGGCGATTTCATCTTCATCGTCGTCATCTTCGTCATCGTCCTCCTCCTCTGAACTTTCATCTGAACACTCATCACAGACGCCCAAATCGGCGCCTTCAGTATCGTCATCCGAGCTGTCCACTGAAATTGAATTAAAATAATATTGTATTAATATTCATCACATTTTCTAATTACAACTTGGACCCTCAAATGTTTTATCTTCTTCATCTTCCGATTCTTCAGACTCCTCACTGAAATCTAAAATATTCTTGTACAGTTGTTGGGCATTTCTTTTTGGTCGAACTCTGATGACACTTGGTGATTTAGCTCCTTTAGACTTCATTAAGGCTTTACCTTTACCTAAAGATTCCAAAATTGTATTGTATTTATTACAATTGCAGCTATTAATTATTAAAACATAACTTAAAAAAATTTAAAACTTTAAATTCAAACTGATTTTTTGCAATTTACCTTTTTTTGATATGTGTGATTCACCATTTTCCTGTGTTGACGGCGAAGAGCTCGTAACATTTTCCGACTTGGCACATTCATCATTTTGTGAAGTTACATCACCATTTTCTTTTGGTTCTATCGGAATGTTGTCATTGACTTTATTACTAGGTGCACAAACTTCCTTACTGTCATCTGTACTGTCAGGTGTGACTATTACTTCTTGATTCTTTTCATTTGTTTCAATATCTACAACAACGTTATTAAAAAAACAATTAATTAAAAGCATAAGTATATTACCTTGTTTCTCATTACTTGAACTATTCACTTCTGACAATATATTACTTGAGCTGGTAACATCTGCAGAATAATCGGAAGTAGATGCACAATTGTCAGGTACTTTGTTTGCATTAGATGCAGAAACTTCACTTTTAGGCTCATCACTGTCTTTCAGTATGTTTTTTATCGTAGGACTCAACAGATTTGACGTATATTTCTCAATGACTTGTTCGATGGGCATTGCTGCTTCCTCATATAAATTATTTACATTTTCTTCTTCATCAGTATCTTCTTCGGCTTCTTTAACAGCTGCTATTTTAATTAATTTAGCAACAACTTTTGGAGTGGCAATTGTACTGTCAAATTTCAAAAATGCGTCCTGTAGGGCATTCTCAAAGTCCTTGTTTTTGTAGGCGTCTATTTCTTTGAGGAACTGCGGAAATTCCTGTGAACAGTAAAGGGCCACTTCGGGGCCCCCGTGCCCGTCATACACCGAGAAAAATGAGGTGTTTGTGTCATAATCTAAAATACAATTATGGGCGTCCTAAAAACAGAGGAAATATTAGGTTATGTACATTACAAAGTTTACTCTTTGATGATTTCGTAGCTATTAGTTTGTCTCACCTCTTGACTAACACGCCAACCTTGCATGGAACTTGCTCCACAGTTTAATTTATCGTTCGACTCGTCACTCGATATTTTCGTTGTAACAGGCTGCGATAAATACGAACCCATATTGATGGGCAACTTTTATTTTCAACCAGATTAGTAAAAGTTACGACGGTTTGTTAAGGAAATCACCAAACCGGTACAAAACGACTTGTTAACTTACATCCGTGATTCCCTACTAAAATTGGTAGATGATAGCGCCAATAGCGCCACTACGTCGTCGCGCCAAAATTAGATAATTTCCGTTACAATTTAAGGCGGAAAATTTAAAATTGATGCTTATGAAGTTTCAATAAAAAAATAAGATAGAATAATGTAAAATGTTAAAAATATAACAAAATTTGAAAATAATGTAAAATATTAAAAATATAACAAAATCTGAAAATAATTCTGTCATCTTTATGATTATTAGGTTGTTACAACAAACGATTCGGAACGATTCAGAACGATTCCGGTTTTTTTTTGACCTATCACAGTGCGAATTTCAGTTACTTGAAGTTAGCCACAAATTAAATTGAATGTTTTTATTGGTACATGAAATCACGAATCGTTTGGAACTGTTTGTGGAAACAGTTCTAATGTCAGCTAATTCTAATTGTTTCAAATTATACATCATTTTTACTTCTGAACAAGCAACCAATAAAAAATGTGAAAATGCAATAAAATATATTTATTACGACACACAAATATGTAAAATATGTAAAAATGTGTTTCGATATTTTTTTAAGTTAATATTTGTCTTGTAATAATACATTTTCACGTCTTTACTTTTGCTTGGTCTAGAATAAAAGATATCTTTCTGGATGAAATGTTAATGATTTCTTTCGATTTTCAAGGTATGTTTGAAAGTTCGCAAAAGGAATTGCCATATTACAAAAATTGTAAAGTCCTTGGAAAGATTATGGTTCTTGAAAAGGTTTTTTTTATTCATACATTCAATAGAATGTAGCAACATGACATATAAATCTGTCAATTGGGTTGCATACTACTCAGGAAAATCATAAATTCAAAAATATTTATACATAATGTTCAATACGTTCTTTATGTTTTGCGTCCGCTAAAACGCTAAAAGGTGTTTACACCAATGCAATGTGCCGTACAATATCTATGTATTATCTATATATTATAAAGATTAATAAAGAAGGTAGTATACCAAGAAAACAATAATCGTAAGAAGAATATTAATGAAAATATTAATATCCAAATTTAAATTAAAACGGGGATGTAAACACAGATCACATCGCAATTTGTTGCATCGCTGCATGGGATGTTTAGAAGATGTTTTTCAAATCACTACTAATTATTACAGACTCTGAAAATATAGTAGAAACAACATAAAATTTATTTATACTCGTATTTACGAAGTTTGCATGTCTCGCTGTATGAATGGTTGTTGTATATTTGAATGTTTGTGTTCGAAACTACCAGCACTATAATTTTAAAAGGTAAACAAAGAGCCAGAGCAATCGATAAGCTATTCTGGACGTGGGCAGGAGAATTGGTGACATCATCCACGTCATCCCATCGTGTCGTCATGAGCAGTGTGGGTGTAACAAAGTTCCTAAACCTCAATAACAAAAATAATAATTTCCAATAGTTTGGTGTTATTTTTCGTATTTGAAAAGAAATATAATTCAAAAATTACATTATGTATGTAATAAATTATTACATTAAAATGAAATGTAACATAGTAATTTAATACTCAAATATATATAATTCAGGCGCCAATATTTTTAACGTCGTGTTTAGTTATTGATATTATTGCAAAATATTACAAAACATTTTAAAATGAACCCTATTCAAACCTTTATTGTTTATAGAATATTTGTTACAAATTTAAGAACATCAATCCAACGTGAATTGAGCTAACTCCTTTTTATTATTACTTGCCCACTATATTCGTTGCATGAATACTCTTTAGGTAATCACTAATCAGTATTCAGACGCTATTAATAAAAAAAAACTGAACGTTTGCAAATAATTCGGCGAAACTTTTATACTTAACACCTCTAAAGGGATTAAAACAAAAACGAAAATAATTCCAGCTTAAATGCCATTAAATAAACGCGTCACATAATTTCAAAGTTCACAACTTTTTTGCCCCCAAAGTAAACGCCTCGGTTTACGTTGCTCGTAAATTTACTGGTAAAGTACAACTTTGTTTTGAAGAAGAACTTTTTTGCGAATAACGAATAAATTGGGGGAGTCTATCGTCTACTGGAATGAATCAAAGAAAACAATCTTTCTGTAACATTTTTCCGAGTTTAATAATATTCAATAGCGAATAAGTGGAATTTTGAAGTTGTATTTGTCATTTTATTTAAGAGAGAAAAATAATACCTATTGGCTGCGATTGTTCCATTACGATGTTGATGTATGTACAGTCAGTTTAAGGATGCGATGGACGTCTTTGCGAAAATATTCATATTAATTGACACATTAATTGACACACGAGCTTAACTTGCATTAATCGTTCACATCAGCAAATCAACGTTTGTTTTTGGGTTATTACCGTCGTCAGTTCGGCTATTGTAAGCGACCAATGTTTGTCGGAGGTGCGATCTATGCTAGGTACGGCAGTTGCAGTTGCAATTAAGTTTGCCAATAAAGGAAGTTAATGATCCCAATATACAGGTTTCTCAAATTCCTGCATTTTCTCGATAACGGGGTTAATATTGAAAATAAAATAAAATTGTATAAATTTAGTTCCTCTGTCATTATCAGTATTACTACTTTTCTCATTTAACCACAATTTTGAAACAAGGTTGTTGATCTCTCAACAGTCTCTGCAGTCGGAAACTCGTTCGGGCTAGAAAACGCATAACGATATAGCAGCCGGGAAAATTATTATGCAAATGCTCTTGTCGATTTGAAAACCACCTATCGGGAACATGCGAACTACCGTAAATTGTGAAAAAGGTGGAAAAGAAAAACTCTCCGGAACGTCATATTTATTTGATGGCCGTTTTATGTGAGGCGTAAACTTTACTGTTTTCCGATAATAATGGACAATTGCAAAGTTGGTATTCAACATTTTTTCAGCTATTGCTGCGTAAAAGCTCAAAGCGATTTTTTTTTTGTATTTAATGCTGGCTTTATTTAATTAATTGACGAATCCGTAATCCTGCTATTAAATAAAAATATTTTTTTTGCAAATTAAACATGTAAAAGTTTAGTGTAATTTTCTCTATATAAATACGGGGTGTCCCCGAATGGTCTGTACAAAATAATAACACATATTCCTGACGCCAAAATAGGACGATTTAACCCAACTTACCTCTATTCAAAGTTGCTTCGTTTAGCCGCTAGAGGGATGCAAATGTCCTGAAATGAAATCGTTTTTTCGAGAAAACTTTCTAACGCTTATTGCGATTGGGACTAAATTTGGTATGTGGATTTGACTAAAAGAAAGCATTATTTGACATGTT
>JAFFZR010028923.1:0-10242 GCA_018397195.1 Lethrus apterus | reverse complement strand
GTATACCGCCGCCAAAAGCTTACCATAATACCCAACATGCAAACATCGTACCAATGCAGCTTATTATCAATCTAAAGCTGAGCAGGACAAATTTATCATTAAGTACTCCCTAATTTCAATGCCCACTCGTTGTCGAAATATCAAAAGCGGACCCGGTGTAAAATGGTTCTCTAAATACTTCATTAAAAAACAAAATTTTAAAGAGGTACCAGTCTATCTTCAAACTTTTGTAAAAGTACTGTGCATGTAGCGTGATAGTGTCAATGGAGTCTTAAACCGACATTTTTCAAGTGGTAGCGAAAGAAAAAAGGTTTGAAAGCAAGAAACAATCTGTGATAAATTTTACTAAAAAGTTGAAAGGGGTTGAATCACATAACTGCCGCAGTAAAACAGCATGTAGGATCTACTTACCTAGTGAAGCATTTGAAAATTATGGACAATGTATCATTCAGAAACCACCCCGGAATTTTAATTAAAAGAGAGCTATTTCCGTATGATATTTAACACCAAATTTAATTTAGGTTTTGGCTCCCCTCGAACGGATGTTTGCTCAAAATGTCTAGAACTTCGAGAAACACTCAAGAAGAAGCGTTCAACAAAACGAAAGTTTTAACCTAAAAATTAAGGGAAAGAGGAGATGATTTTCTGACCATTACTTATGATTGTCGCAAAAATCTTACTTTACCAAAAATTCCGGACCAAAGTGTGTATTATAGTAGACAACTATATATCTACAAATTTACAACAGTCACACGGGATTCTCGTTCATCATTAACCATGTTCGCATTTTCACTTGGACAAAAGAACAACAAGAGGATTCACTGTTGATCTTGTAACATGTGTTTCCTTTTCGAAACATCTCAGAGTGTTATTTTCAAGTGGTGTGTGTTTGGTGTTTGTTTTATGTGACTATGAAGAGTGGGGGAGAAAAATCATATCGGATTGCCAAACAGTTTTTATATTGATGATATTTTTCCTTGTTTTTTTTTCTTCTCTATACATCTCCATATATTTGTTGCTTTTATTTTGTGTTTTTCTCATTCTTACTGGTTTTTCGATAGACTTGGTTCGTGGTTTTATAAGCGATTTTTACGTTTTGTAGTTTTAGCAGTTTTGTTATTTTGTGTGTTTAATTACGCGCACCAGTCGCTTGATAAAAGGTAAATAACCGAAATGCGTTGTGACGAAAATCACTCTGCGGTCATCCAAAATGGAAACAATAAGCATAGCATGTTAATAATTTTTTAAAGAATTAACTAGTAGGGTATTTGCATCGATTTTACTTCTAGTGGGTTAATATATATCTTTTGATCGGTTTTAATGGATTTGTTGTTTGTTTGGTATATGCGCAGTCATCTTGCACAATACAATAGGTAGGTCAATGCGGGAGTGTGCCGGTAACAAAGTATTGTTTTTCAGTCTCGTTTCCGCGCTTGTGTTGATATAGGTCGGTGTTTTTTTTTTTTCGTAAGCGATATGTCGATCGCTAATTAATATATATAATATTTTTTCTTTTGCAAAGTTACAATTGCCGATACCTTCAACATCACAATTTTTTTCGGATTAAATTTATCGTATTGTTTGTGTTTGTAAGATATTATGTTAGTGCATTTAAATGGTCAACCATGTGCGAGGAAAAGAATAACGATTTAAAGGATCTCGATGATTTACCCAAAAAGTCGTTTGTACGGGTAAGTAAATTAAATTTATTTCAAACACACAAGTGGTAATGGAATGAAATATTTCGTTGATTTAGTTTTTGATGCGCATTGACATGTTGACAATAACTACGCATGAATTACTTAACATTATTTTTTAATTCTAAATTATAAAAACGTAGTTTTCTTATCACTTATGATCCATTGTAACAATTGTATTATTTTATTTTATCTATAATGTTATCTGTAATGAAGATAATGTTAAAATAAATATCAACGATTATTTTGAAATTGTTTCTTACCATTTAAAACTCGTACACACACGTATGAATAATGACGGAATTTTGTAGTTTAAATTAGTTTATTTGTATGACTGAATCATTTATTAAAAATTTGTTGAATATTTCATCGAGTCTTTCATTGATAACAATTTAACAGTTTTAATGTTTGGAAATTGTTATTGCATTTGCTTTTGCTTCTCATTTTTCTTGTCAGTGCAGAATTAATCCATTGGAAATCTTGTCATAAATGAATTGTAAGTTAATTTGTGTGCGTCTTGTCTAAAGAAGGGTTGTCGAAACCACGGCCCGCGGGCCACATACGACTCATATTTGTACGGCCCGCGAAGCGATTTTTAATCTTTAGTTTTGTAGATTAAAAATCGCGTCACAATAAAAAAGAAACTTAAATTCATAAAATATTTGGTATAATTTTGTTTATTTTTCTGGCAACCCAAATGGAATATGTGTTTGTAGATATGGCTTGTTTTTTTATTTATTAATACCTATTAGTTTGTGTCATCGCTACGTGTAACGCCACTTTGTGTCTCATATTTACGATAATAATTAATATCCATAACAAACTTTATTATGTCTACGAGAAAGCGAAAAATATATGATGAAAATAGTACATTGACGGGGTAATTTTTGAGTTTGAGCAGTGAATTTCAAGGAATTGGAGAACGATTTGTCACTTTTTGCTCATCCATTAACGATTACTATTGAAAGACAGCTATGTGAGCTACAATCCGACGCCTTTTACAAGGGCAGAACTGAAATAGGGTTAGATTTTTTTAAGTTCCTCGGTGATCGTTTTCCAAAACTAACCAATTTTCGCTTAACAATGGGTTCGATGATGAGCAGTACATATCTATGAATGTACTTATTCTACAATGAATTTTATAAAATATAAATACAGCTCGTCACTGTCGGATAAATCTCTTCTTCACGCACTGCATTTAGCAACTAGTAATATTGACAGAATTGTAAAAGAGAAATTAATGAAAAAAATAAAAAATTTAATTATTATTATCCCCAGTATTTTTTATTTTTCTTTTAATTCAAGATGTCGTAATTTGTAGTAACCCGGCCTGGACAGCCCTGGTCTAAAGTATTTGCCTAAAATTACAAAAAATGTGCGAAATATAAACGACTCTGTGAATGTGAATAATTTCTTCAATTTTTGCACTTTGATAATATAATAAATGGATTTGAACAGTAGAACTAGTAAAAATATAATAAATAAGTAGCAAAACTGCAAAATACCATTCAAACTTGAAGATGAAAATAAATGTTCTAAACGTACAATTTGTCTTTTAAAAATGAGCTGGTAACTCCATTTAGAGTTATTGAGTGCTTTCGGTCTAATATGACAGCACTAGCTAATTTTCTTCTTTTTGACGATGCTGGCTCAGACAGCATAAACTGGAATTACTTGCATAAAAATACTTGAGAAACATATTAATACCACAGTGCTTTATTTTTTTCTTGGGCTTTCTTCTGTACTGACAAGTCGTAATAAATTCTATTTAATTGTCTTATTTCAACCAATTTCTTCTTTCTTCGTTTTTGCATGTGATTTGATTATTATGGAATGTTTGGTTGTATATCCTTGGAAAAATACTTACATTTGCTTCTTCTCGTGTAGTGAACGGATTAGAGAACTTAAAATGTAATAAAAATATGTTTTATTTATTTTCTGTTGTGAAATTGTTACTGACGCAGGATAGTTTCAGTCTTTTTCACGACATCTACGAACAAACCTCAACATTTTTTCTTTATTGTCATGCGAACAGATTAATTAGCCCTTTTACATAATAAAACGTCCCACGTACGTACTAAATAAAGTCAATTCGTTTTGTTGACTTTCTTTTTCATAGTTTCATACCTTGTTGCCATTGGAATCAGTATGTAAATGAATTAAAATATTATTCACTGCTTGTAGCTTTAAAAATTTGTATGTAGGTAAAATAGCGACCTAATATTTTATGTAGGAATTTCGTATAAATTTGCAAGAAAATCAGTACCTAGTTTAGTGCCTCGGAATGTAGTTTATCAGTAAAAGAAAGTGTCATTTACGGGTGTGTCGATATCTTTGTACATTAAATCGCACGTATTCGTTGAAACTCACTGTATTTGTTTGCAATCGACAGCGCATATAAAACTTTGAAATGAAGGTGCAACTACCTTTCACGTGGCGTGCAAAGCATATTGATTTTTGTCGCAAATGTGCATGTATGTGCTTCATTGTACTACTTATGCATTCACCTTGCAACCTTTAAAAATTCACTCTCGTATTCGTACAAAAAAAAACGGTACACGTTGCATCGTCTATCAATTTACATAGGACCAAGGCTACCTTACGTTATAAACGTTTTTCAGTTGTATGGATTATTTATGAGCAATTAAAATGTTATTATTTTGTTTCTTGCAAATGCGACATTATAATAATCATCATAAATATGTAGTTTTGTGGGTGACTTTGAGCCTACCTATTAATTGCAGCGTCAGTTTTAATATTTAATTTCAAAATTTACGAATGTAAATTTTACCAAATAAAGAAAAATTTGTCTGAAATAAAGCCTGAAAAAATTATGTTACTTTCTGGTGGATAAGATTATTAGTAAGACCAAATATACACACGGAACGCTGGATGTCATTGATAGACTGTAGATAGACAAGGGCCTCTATCCAGAAACCTTGCCCGAAGCGAACAAAATTCTGCCTAGGACAGAGCAGGCCCCACCTAAGGAACCTGGTAGGGCTTTGGACAGGACACTGTCGACTGAATAAGCACGTACATACGTTAGGAGTCATAAACGACCCCATCTGCCGCTGTTGCCTTGAAGAAGATGAAAAGACATATATCAATGCCCGGCGCTCGCATCGATAAGCAGATCCATAATGGGGGACTTTCGAGTATGGCTAAGTTAAGCGACCTCACCCGGTAAGGTTCTCAAGCTGGTTGACACCGTCAGCTGGCTTGAGGACTAATGGGGAGTGGTGGACACTCTGGAGGGATGGTACAATGGGCCCATTTTATAGGTCTAAGTGCTAGTGTGGCTTTCGGACCGCTCACCATCCAAATCTTGAAATCCAGAATCCAGAAGACTAAATATAACCTTAGGTGATTTTAGTCTAATAACAGTATTAAAAAAAGGCTCCAAGCTTGAGACAAATTAACAAATATCACAACAAATCTAAAACTATAATAAACAGCATACCACAGTTGCATGATTTAAAATTGATCATAACACTTGACTGAGGAAAAATTGTACGAACTAAAAGACTTACTCCAATTGATATTATAAAATCCATATTCTACGATTATGTAGTAAGTAAGCTTGAATATGTCATATTAATGTGAAATCCTTCCTAACTAATTCATTCTCTTCCTTTGGATCGTACCGATCGATCTTTTTTTTTTTTTAATTCCTTTCATTCAAAATGGATGGGGTGTATCCGGAGAGAGGAACTACACAAAATGATTTACTTCAGCGGCATATGACATATCTTTCTGAACTCAAAGAATGTTCCACCGCCAAGTTGTTACTTAATTTGTTACAAAATTGACTCGTCATGTCTATTTTCATAGATATTCTTCAACATCCCTCGTCTCACAGCCAGATATTCACCAATATTCGTTTATCCAATGGCTCGTACAAATTTGCTGCAGAGATCTCCAGTTTAGATTTTGTGCAAGAATGTAAATAAGATATTGGAAAATGTGTTTTTTCAGTTTACTTAACATTTGTTAGTTTTTACTGTTATTTGGTTGTTATTATTAGCTTTATTTATTAATTTTATAATTATCTAAACTATATATGTTTATTGTCCTGTAAGTGGATATTCCTGTTGGGCATTAAAGATTATTATTATTATTATTATTAGAAGCATAAATATTTTCGCAAAAATTTACAAGTGCAGGTTCATTCTATGTATTTTATGTATACATTTTATGTATAGTAAAAGTCAGTCAACATCGTGAAACTATTGGTATCGAGACATTATAATTTCAGAGACAAGGCTATAGTAAAGCTATGCGAAAGCTTTGAATTACGAGCTATGCTTCTGCATAGGTCATAAATCAAAGAGGCCATAATTTTGTGCTTTTTGGCATACGTACTGCTCCATCATAATATGGTGTGATTAGTAACAAACCACATTTAGTCAAATAAATATTTAATTGATCCAAGAAAAATATTTCTTTATTTTTCAAGCAAAATACGGATGTCCCCGAAAGCTCTGTACAAAATAATAACACATATTCCCGAGGCCAATATAGGACGATTTAACCCACCTTACCTTTATTCAAAGTTGCTTCGTTTAGCCGCTAGAGGGATACAAATTTCCTGAAAAGAAATTGTTTTTTCGAGAAAACTTTATAACGCTTCTCGCGATTGGGACCAAATTTGGTATGTGGATTTACTAAAAGAAAGCATTGTTTGACATGTTATTTTCTCTTCTGCGTGTTTTGTAAGCGGTCAAAAAATGGTCATCCACATCTTAAGAAGCTCATAATTTTTTTGTTATTAGATGAATACTTTTGAAACTTTTTTTGTTGATAGACACATATGTTACCTACATTTCTTGTCTCTTGCTCCATTTCGTCATTTCTCATAGTTTAGGCAGAAAAAAAAATAATGTACAATTAATACAATATACGATTTTTTTAATTTTCGAACATATGTTTTGATTGAATAAGTTTAGATTGAATATTTTGTAATTGTGCATTGTCTGAATAAATACCTTCATACCAAAAAGATAGTGGAAGACACGACTCGGAGTATGGTTTGTATAGATGTCTAGTCCCCCAAGCTGAGAAATTCAGTTATAGACAGTTCTTTGATTTCGTCCAATTTTAATAGAATATTTATTACACGTTAAATAATTTCGTCTTCTTTTCCCAATATACATTGTCATAAGAAAATACTTAAAAAAACCTGAAGCAAAATTATGAATCGCTTATTTCTCAATTCTTACAAACTAAATTCGCGTTATTGAAGTAACGATTTCTAATATTCTTTCACAAGAATGATTCAATGTTGACATAATTACGATAATTTCCATATATGTCGTTATCTATTATTATACATATATGTCTTGGACATACGTAATTTTAGATTACATGAAATTAATGACGCTGATCGTTACTTTGTTTAAATACATTATTTAAAAAGAATTTAATTATATAATTTTACCACTTTAATAGTAATTAAGCTGGGTTTATCGGGTATCAAACAGTATGTACAAATTTCATTTTTATTAACCCTGTGTGTTTATGTGTTTATATGTTCGGATTTCCTACGAAAGCATCGGGCCTCTAAACTAAAACATATACAAATAAAGCAAAAGTATATTCGATGAAAAATAAACGTGTTGAAAATTGTCGGTAAGGGATTAAACTAACTGTGGAAAACACATTTATAATGATTCTTCAAAATGTCAAATAACGGTCATTAATCAGGTCTATTTGGTCAATATAGTAATATAATTTCATTGTCAGTTTTATGCAGATGTGTTCCAATGATTCGGGTTTTTCCCAATTAGATAATCCCTTACCGAAAGTATTCTAATATGTTTAGTGTAGACTAGGCGTGAATAATTCAATTCAACTCATTTAAATTAATTATTGCTCTTAAGTAGTAACCTTAAATTATACAAATAATTAATCATGAATATCGTAATTCTCATTCGTATTTGGAAATGTTTCAATATACGTTTGCTTCATAAAAATGGATATTTTCTGCATATGCACGGGGGTGTAATTAAAATACTGTGACATTAACATTACAGCCTTGAAAATTGACACCTACAAGAAACCCTACTAATGACGCCGTTTACTAAGGCTCCTACATTAATACCAATTTGCCAACAATCCTTCATATTCGCATTAAGAAAATATAAACCGTAAGTGCAAATTAAATAGTTCTATATAATCCTAAAATCCAATTTGTTTTGTGAACTTTCGATCTTGTCTTGTTGTTCCTTCGAGCTCTAGCTTGAAAGTACAAAGGATTATATCCAAGTAAACACATTCTAACTAGCGATCTTTCATGTATTTTAAAGTTCAAAACAAAGTCGTGATTGTAATGGACATAAAAGACATTTTATATTTGATCATAAGAATGGAAGTAGAAAATTAACTACTATAGATTTATATCTTATATACAAAATATTTATTAATACATGTGTCCCAATATAGGCGAAGAATATAATCACAAAATCGTCAGCTCAAAATAAAGCAGCATCAATGCTCAAAAGACAGGAATGAAATACAGTCCTTTTATAAAATTATTACAGTTGTTTTATTTTTATTAATTACTGCCAAACACAATATAAAGGAATTCATTTCATGTAAAAATTGAGTAATCGAAACGATAGGGAATAGTGTTTGTCGATTTGGAAAAACCGGTTTTTACGTGTAAACGTGTCAGGGGATTGATTGTTTGACATTGACAACTAAAAATTATGCAGTACGTTCATAATAAAAGGGACAAATTCAATAAAATTCTAACAAGCGATAGTAGGCAAAAATGCACGTCGTATTTGATTTGCCATCTTTTGACCTACACTACAACATCGAATCACTTCCGGTTTGAGAGCATAAGACAACAAATCTGTTATTTTAAATAGAACATCCTATATATTTTTACGGGTTTAGATAGACCACTATATATGATTTTCAGTAAACCCCCATGTGTAGGTTTATTTTAAATAGTTTGTGAGATATTACAAGAAATACATAAATAAATTAAATTAAACAGACGAAATCATATAAAAATTAAGTGGTTCAAACTGTTGCCCACCTACTTCATAACATTTCCGAAACCGGGAAATTATTTCTTTTTGCTGGAGTTATTAAACGAATCTCCTTACGTATCCGCTCTCTTAAATCATTTGAATTATTCGGCCTGTTTAAATAGACCTTGGATTTTAAATAACCCCACAGGAAAAGTTTCATGGAGTTAAGTCAGGGGACCTAGATGGCCACTAAATAGTTCCCCTTCTTCGCATTTAAATACGTCGAACATCATCTACATAGTGTGGAGGTGCACCATTTTACTGGAGCCAAATTAGGTTTTTTGTAGGTCAGCATCCTCTTGATTGGGAAAGATGGCAGCTAAAGCGAGAATCATTTCGAACTGAAGAAACTCTAAGTAGCGTTCTCCATTTAGCGTCTCTTGAAAAAAGTAAGGTCCCAGAATTCGAATACCAATAATTCCTGCCCACACATTAATTTTCTGTGGATGCTGTGTGTGTCCCACCGGCATCCAATGCGAATTCTCTGTCGTCCAATACTTAAAATTTTACCTATTCACTGAACCTTGAATTGAAAATGTTGCCTCATCGGAAAAAAACGATATGTTCAATGAAGTTTGCATTGTAATCTTGTATTGCAATTATTTCCTCGCATAATTGGATTCTTCGGTCAAAGTCGTCTTCTGACAACTCCTGCGCCAAATGTATTTTGTAAGGGTTGTACTTTGCTGCTCGAAACGTATTGGAAATAGTCCCTTAATATTTGTCTCCGAGTGACGTGAGGATTGTCTGCTAAGAGGACGTTTAATTTAAAATCTTCAGGTACCGATGGTCGACCTTTAGGTAGATCCCCAACGAAAACAATCTCTCTGAATTTGCTTTCAATTTTATTTACAGTGGATCTTAACCGATCCACTGTTGGCAGACGATCAGGATGAGTTTCGTTAAATAAATTAGCAACTAGTTGAGTACGCAATCGATCTCCGAAGCCAATCATCAAAAGAACCTATATTCTTTCTCTTTCAGTTAAACGCATTTTGAATGAGTTTAATTAGATGTGGAAACAAATTAACAAACACTGTTCAACACATAAGAGTTTTGACATTTCTAATTCAAATTCTTTTATTAATACTGATTTGTCTCTTAGGTTATTATGAAATTTTAAATTGAGTTCATTAGCCGCCTTAGACAAGTTATTGTTTGTTTTCATTTGATTTTTGCAATATCTCACAAACTATTTAAAATAAACCTACACATGGCGGCTTTACTGAAAAGCATATGTAGTAGTCCAAAGCCGTAAAAATATACAGTGTGTTCTATATAACGGTCCCAAGACTATAGCGGCTTTAATTGTGATTTAATCGCCAATAAACCATATACAGGCTGGGCCACTTAAGCGTATTTCCTCGATAACTCCATTGCTGTTAGAGATACGAAAAAATGTTCAATATAAAAGTTATTTGGATTAATAAGTTGCACATTTTAAAAGGTTGACGGACTTCCGGTTATATAGGAAATGCATACGAACTTCGTTATTTTAAATG
>JAFFZR010028922.1:0-10251 GCA_018397195.1 Lethrus apterus | reverse complement strand
TTGTGAAATAAATGACGGGAAGATAAGAAATGGGATTCAAAACTCGCAACTATTCTTCCTCTCCTTATCCTTATAATATGCTTTTTTTTATTGGTAGCCTTTTTTTTTCATTTTTTATTTGTTGGTACAAAATTCTGATTTCTTTCTTCTTGAAATTCTCTTCTATTTTTTTTAGTGCATTTTTATTGTCTTTTCTTGTTTCATAACATCCTTTTAGTTTTATTTTCTTGTTGTATATACTTATCTCTTGACTTCGTTTCCTCTGTTATCATCTTTAACTTCAGGTTTCCCTTCTTCCAATTTTCCTTCCTTTATTCCCGTTGCTATTTGATTCATTATTGTTTTTATCTTTCCCCGATCTTCCTCGCACTTTCCAAGGTTTAGTACAATTTCTTTGTTTATTTTTTGATTTTTTTTGATAGAAGGCTATTTTCAACATTTTACTGGGATAGCGGGTCAAGTTAGGTCGTTCAACTGCAACCCCAGCGACGACCTGTACGTTCGATAGAAATGGATGAATTTCAAAGGGAAATTTACGTGCAACAAGTTGCTTTAAATTGATGTGATGTGTATTTGGAAATTAAAAAATCGCAAAAGGCTTTTCGTAAAAGGGTTTGGAAAAAATGAATTTTATTTTTTTGTTTTTTATAAACAAAATCAGGTAACTTTGTGAGCTTTAAGGTGATTTTTTAAATAAAGAAGATTTTTGCAAAAGGAAAACGATTTTCGAAATGTTCTAAAAGCCATTGGAAAAAATCTGTCCTTATATTTTTGTCTGGTGGAAACTTCTATGGAAACAAGATAAATAAGCTAAAATAATTTCAATCTTCGTGGAAACAAGTTTTCTATTTTCGGACTGAAAATATAATTTTCCTGGCTCGAACTGGGCAAAACTCACTTTCTAGTCTAAAAAAAATCAACTTTCTAAGCGGACGCTTAAAAATGTTTTTTCGCGAATTTTTCTTTCAAATTTCGTAACATAGAAACGACAAACTGTCAAATGTCAGTTTCATTGTTTCGAATTAATTTTATCGTGGAGATCAACGTCGACGTTTATTATCCAGCTCGGGACGTAATTAACTGTAAAATGTGTCATTAATTTCCGGACTTTTAATTTACCGATTAACTGTCAGAGTTAACAACCGCACACAATCCTTCTCTGTGTCGGGCGACACAAGACAGGTATTGGTTTGGGAAATTGGGACATTGTAAGTTTGGTCAAAGCTATCTCGACGTATCAATGGCGTCAATTTTCAAAATTACTTCTGAATAATTGCAAATTGTAACGAAAATTGCGAATTTTGAAAAAATTGCAAATAATAATTTTTTCTATACAGAAATTATAAGCAAAAATTTAAAAAAAAACAAATGAAAATACATTTTTACTTTTTTCGAAACATTGGTATATAAATTAGAAATCGTATTTTCCTTGGAAATTTTTAATTTTTTTTTTTTCTCAATTCGATTTTTAAAACATTCACATTTTTTATTAATTTTCTTTTTATTAATTTTTAATTTTTCTTGGGTTGTGTTGCATTAAGTTTAGTTGAGTGTATAATGTTATATAATCAAATATTATATTTAGAATTCATCCAACACAATATAACAAAACTCAATCCAACCTAACCAACAGTTTGCTTTTGTTAAAATATAAAAAAATTTTTTAATATACAGGCTATTTCTGAAGTAGGTATCAATAGTTGAACAGGTGACAGCTAACATTAACCGAAACTTAAATATTTAAAATTTATCTTGAAGTGTATTTCAAAAAAAAAAAAAAATAGAATAAAATATGAAAACAGCGAGAGTTCTTTTGCAACATTTCATGTTATTGGCCAAAGGAAACCACTTTTCAACACGACGCACATTAAAATTGCTAAGGATATAATGCCCATATAATTTTTTTTTTTTTTTTGAAAATTTAAAAATAGTAGAACTGCCATTTTTGCGGATTTGGGTTCGGGCCAAGATCAGCTATCACCTGTTTAAATATTGATTTCAGAAAGAGCCTGTATTATAAAAAACAAAACGTCAGAAATTAATGCAGAACACAACAGAATAGAACGTCCCCCAAAAAAAATTAATTCTAAAAATTTATTCGAAGCGTCAAATTAATGTCAATCAATTTCAAAGCCAAAGTGTCTAACATTCTCTTATAATTGTAAAATTTTCAACGCCGAACCTGAAAATCCAGCTGGAAATTGCAATCTAATCGTTAATTTAATTTTAATATTTTTAATTTATCGTTCGGATTGGAAACGCTACACAATTTTAATTTACTCCGATTGAAAATATTATTTCATGTGCGGCTTTCGTCGTAGTTTTGAACAAAAATTGAATAATAATTTAATTGGTTATTAAAATCGTTAATAAAATATTGTGGTTTAAATCGTCATTCGAGTTTGTTTCAATTTTTTATCGTTTATTACATTTTTAATTTGTTTGTTTTCATACATTTCATCTTCGTTGGTTCAATTTAAATGTTACTTACCGCTTCGTAATTAACTTATGATAGTGATTTATTATTTTATTGCTTCAGTGAATTTTTTAATTTCGCTGTTTCTATATTTCTTTCTTCTTTTAACTTTAAATCAGCCAATACGAATATATATATTTTTTTTAATGTGTTACTTTAATGTCTTTGCCTTTTTTGTTTTATCTTTTTTTGCAATTTATCATTTTTCATTATTTTACCAGATTTAGCTTTATTTTGTGAAATTGCAACCATTCTCCATTCTGTGAAAATTTCTCATAGTTAATGCGAGTTCTTCCATTGAATTTTTATATAATAATAATTTTATTATTATTTTTTTTTATTAAAAATATATATGAAAGATATACAAATACAATTTAATTTATAGAAAATTTTATTTCCATTACACATTTCAAACAACAAGAGTGTTACACAGTGATGACAACTTTCAGGATTTAACCCTTTTATCAATTTAAACGTAAATAAACAAATCTTTTAACACACACGAACGAATATTCTTAGTTAAATTGTGAAAGGTGCAAATCGTGGCCCAAAATTCACATGTTTAACTTTGGTGCGACGCGGCGGCCGCCTCCTTCGCTTTGATGAAATACGTCATCAAATCGATGGGCACTGGGAAAATAATGGTCGAATTCTTCTCGGCCGATATGGTATTGAGAGTCTGCAGATTAAGATTTAATGTAAATTGGCTCTGTGAACTGTGGTGACTTTAAGCGCCTTCTGAATTAAATAAGCAAAATGATGTTGCCATGGTAACGACTATATGAACACCCCTCGTATATTGATGATTTTAAAATCTAATTACGAAGTTTTTTGGTTTTGATTTAGATTTAATTCGTGTGTCCAGGATTGGACATAAGGTACGAAATTACATGAAAATGAATTCAAAACAATTAAAGTTAGAATTGAAGCAAGGATGTGTACTGAGACCTTTGTTGTTTACTGTTTATGTAAAACTAAATTGAATTTTAAAGCGTATGCAAAAATGCATCCGCAAACACAGCGTTGTGTTCGGATAAGCCATTTTTAAATAGTGACATTTATGTTACTAAAAAGCACACGTTTTTTTGTGTTTTTTAAATCTAATAATTATGGACAATATTACAGTTGCCACGTGTCCCATATATATTTTGTACACGAATATAATATTTACTTAATAATTTGTAAATTAAATAATTTATTTTAAATTAAAAAATTTCAAGTGAAGATATAGCCGCCGTTTTTGCGGATTTGGATTTGGGCTTAAACCACTTCGAATATGACTTTCGCCTTGTACGACGAATTAAACAAATTTAAAAAATAAAATGAATTTTTGGAAAAATGAAAATATTAAATTTTAACGGATTTGCTGAGTGATCGAAAGAAACGGGGTGGGCAGAGGAATGTTGTTTTTCGTGATGTGAATTTGGGCTCAAATCACCTTGAATATGACTTTCAGAGAACAAGTTGAAAAGAATTTAAAAAAAAATAAAATAAAATATTGGAAAAAAATTTTAAAAATTGGAAATAAAAGTATTAAATTTAAATGGATTTGCTAGGCAGTCAAAGGGACTGAGGGCAAAGAAGTAATGTTTCTCGTTTTAAAATATATATGTAACTACAAAAAATACAAATTAATTAAAAAAAATTAGAAGAAAGAGTACAGTAAGAGAAGAAAAACAACACAAATACACATTAAACATGCTCAACTTCAACTGATTTACGTTATTTCCATTTTCCAAAATTTTATGAATAGAACTGCCAATTTTGCGCTTTAAGTTTTGCTTTGCTTTACGTTACAAACATCATCTTGAAAAATTTTGTAGTCAAAATCGCCGTTTTTTGCGTATAAAGGACTCGGCCAAACTCACATGTTTTTAATCTCATTTTGTTTAACAAGATCGTTGGATACTATCGAATATACCCTTTTTATTGAGTGAGAAGGAAAAGAGCTCCTAAACAAGGAAAATAAAGGAATAAATGGTGTAAATAAATAAATCATGCTTCCCAGGAATATGAAGAAACACATGAAAACGGGGTTAATCACAATACAATAAAAGAAGAAAGTAAAGAAAAAAGGTTAAAGTTTATGTGAAAGTGAACACGAGGACAAGGCGAAAGAAGATAAAAATTGGTAATAATGGAAAAAGCTAAGTGGAAACTCATAAAACCCAAAAAAAAAATTATATGGAAAAGAAGTTTGTAACAAAAATCCTAAATTTAGCCAAGGACTTAAGGCAATTTTTGTCCTAAGATTTGGTACAACGAATTTCAAATAAAAGAATAAATTATCCTGTTATTTTTCCAAACTTCACCCAGATTATAAATGGAGGAAACACTAAGACAAAAGTAAAAAAAAACAAAAAGAAATGCTAAACAAAAAATTAAATCAAAAATCACTTGCCGAATGAAAAAAGGAGGAAAGAGTGGGGGATGAATCGTGTAGATGCAGAAATGCGGGGTGAGGTTCGTCCGGAATGGACGCTGTACGGGGGGGGGGCTGGGTTGGGTTCGGTTGGGTTGGGATAACAGAAATTTCAAATGGGAAAATAAGAAAAAATATCAAATACAATGCTAGCTACTTTGAAATAAGTAGGAAATGAATCCGCAAAAACGGCGGTTCCATCTTCTATGTTAATTTTTGACTAATTTTTGACCAAAACATTGTCGATCTGAAATTGAGCTAAAACATCATTTTGATTAAAAGTATTCGTTTTCAAAGCCAACTAAGTTTCGTAACATGTTATGTTTGTTACCATGGCAACAACGTTAAAATACATATATAACGATGCATTACTGCTGCAAATATGAAAGCTGTAAGCTCACACTGAAAAAAAAATAATCAAAAAGGTGATTTACAAAGCACATGTTAAATTTGATTAAAGTTTATTTAAATTAGTGTAAAAGTGATTTACATCGAATAAATAAATTCCAACGGATAGGCCTTAAAATGTCCGCAATAATTTGACGTTAATCCGAACGTTTGTCGAACAAAAGCCGTTTTGTGCACAATGATAAATTTTGCATGTCGATCATCGTTTCTCAAACTACTCAAATATTATCAACAAAATAATAGAAAAATAATAAAAAAATTTATTTAAAAAAAAATACTTAGGATATGTTGTGAGAGGCCTGTAAATTTCTTCCTTTCGAAAAAAAAAATTGAACATCCATTACACAAAAAAAACATGCAAAATTTAAATCGTACCCAAAAACCACACCATAAATTATTCAGAAAAACGTACAAATTTTACATTTTAACTTAAAACACACACATATACACATAAAATACGAATAAAATTACATTAACCGGAAACGCGTAGTTCAACTTTTCCATCATTCGAAACGACCGTAAAATTCGGCGCGGTGACAACTTTCGTAAATATTTTATAACAATAAACGATTATATCTAACTAGGCTAAATTCGTTAAGCCTGTTTACAATGATTACATAATATACCACAGTATTTTGATGGCTTTCTCATGTAAGATAAACACAGCCTGTTTAACGGAAACAAAGTCAAAAATTAAATAAATCGCCACGTGTCAAAAGAACGATGCCGTTGAGGAATTAAAGTGGAGAAAATGTACAAAAGGATATGCCAAAAATATTCTTAAATTACGGTTGAGCACAACATTTTTATTTTTAAATTGGTCATTGTTGAAACTGCTCAAAATCTCAGTAATATTATTACGACTTTTTAAATCTCTGACAAATTTTTCTATGTCAATGATTTTTTATTTTAATTTTTATAGTCGATTGTCTGGGAAACAATTTTTAAACAATTTAAGAAGGGAAGATGGGTTACACCCATCGTCAGTACAACTACTGTGTAACTCGATCAATGCATGTCGAGTTAGCATATTTCACCTGATGCACGAGCTCCACCTAACGGTGAGAGACCAAATTATCAGGTATCTGATGTTTCGGTTTCTCGCCGTTAGGTGGAGCTCGTATATCAGGCGATAACTTACAATTTCTAAAATGACCAATTAGTGACCATATCTCATCTACAATCTAATTCCTCTTTGCATGCCTTATCGATCCAATCGTTTAATTCTGCAACATCCGACACATCCTTAAACCTAATTAATACATTGATATCGAAATGATCTAAAATTATGTTTGCACGTTAAACATTTACATTCACGTGTACGACTTCATGTGTTGTAGACGGTGCTGAAAACGTATTTGGGAAAAATCCAGCACGTTTCGCGCATATTCCGGTCGCATATTCCGGCGTGGATTTGCGAAAACGTACGGACACGTTTTAAAATGTAATTTAGTCAACATGTATGTGATTATTCTAAACTCCCGTCGTTCCTTAAGCTTCTTTGCCTTTCATAAAGTAGGATAGAATGTCGATGGGCAAAGGGAAAACTATCGTGGAATTCTTCTCCGTCGATATGGTATTCAGAGTCTGGTTGGAATTAAAATTGTTGTAATTTTACAATCCAAACTTTTATGTAGTCGTTTCCAACGATTCCAAAAATTTTAAATCTTTTGTATTCGTATTTTTAAAATTTTTATTGAATCAATAATTAAATAGGAATTTTCCACGAATTTATTAAAAACAACAAATTGGAATAATTCGTGTAATCCATATTTCACGATTAAAAACAACTAAAGCGGAATAAACAATATCCCTTTGTGAAAAGCATAATTAAAACCAATTACGTTTCCTACACGAACGCCACAAAGCTTCGTTAACGTAATGATGATGTGTATATTTTTTTGTTGGAAACGTCTACATTTTACACAAAATACAACACAATAGCTTTATTGTAAGTAAATAGTGCAGAAAAATCGTTCATAAAATAACACAATTAAAAAATGTAAATTTAAAAAATTCTAGGAGGAAAAAATTAATAAAAAACAAAAAATGCAAACAAAACAATAAAAAATATACTAAATATACAAATTTTTGTTTTAAGATCACCAAAAAAAAAACGAAGAAAAGAAGAAAATAGAGAGAGACGTTGATAGGACAGAGAGGCAAAAATCATGAAAGCGATAAAGAACTGATGGAAGAAGTGAAAGAAGTAAAAAAAGACAAGTCTGAGGGATGAGATGAAATAAGAAAGCAGATAAGGAAGGAAAAATTAAAAAGGATAAAATTAAGGAGAGATAAAACGATGAAAGTAACTAGAGAGAAATGAAAAAATGGGGAAGACTGGTAGTAATGAAGGACAAAATAGAGCAAAGCGACAGGAAGGAAAGGAAAATCAGATACTAATCAGGGAAACAGTTACAGGAAGATAGCAAGAGATTGGAGATTTCTTGAAAAAGAGAATCAAATGGAAGTGGAAGTGGAAGAGGCAAGATGGGAAAGAGTGGAAAAGCTTCAATGTTTATGAGACTCAAAGCATGGGAAGATAAAGAGAAGATTATGAAGAGAAAGAATAAGGAAAGGTATACATAGATAACAACTTAACAGAAAAGGAAAGAAGCGGAAAAGAATAGGAAAGAGGGAAGAAGAGCGAAAATAGGTTACAAGAAATTAAGGGTGGATGAATCGTGGATATGGAAAGAAAATGAGGGATTGTTAGTACCAAAAAGGACGTATCAAGACGCGGCAGGCATTTGAGCTTTCAATATCAGAAGTTGAAGAAATATTGGGCTAATGATACGTATGATCCTGTTATGTTTCAAAAATATTCCAAACAATGTAATGAAAAAAAATGCAACAAACAAAAATTGTCGATACAATTGCAATTACAATTACAAGATATAATTAAAAAAAAAGAAAAAATCCAATTTCTAAAAATAAAAATAACAAAAATACACAGCGCATTAAAAAAATAATTGATTTAAACTCGCAAAAATCATAAAAGATAATATAAAATCAAAGATAAAAATAAAAATAAGGACAGGTAAACATAAACATAAAATGATATGGTACATCATAAAAAAAAAAAAACACAAATAAATAATGTAAATTATGAAAAATCGAGGAAGAAAAAGGAAAAAAAAATTACAAAAATATATTAGCAAATAAATGAGATAAAAACTTAAATTTCTAGAAACCAAAATTTAAACAAAAATGAAGGTAAAAGATTTCTGATAAAAACACAAAAAATTATAAGAATAATAATCGGTAGATTAATCGCGAAAAAAATCACAAAGAAAAACGGTGAGTTTTGTGCAGATAATTTGATGATACGAAAGTTCAAAAAAAATAGACAAGGAGGAATTTTAAGAAATAAATTGCCTAGACAAATCTTGGAAAATGAAAAAAATAATTGTTAGAATTGAAGATGTGTAACCTTTGAAAGAAGGGAATGAATAATGCTAAAAGGTGAAAAAATTCAGGAGAAACAGTATCAGGTTTTTAATACAAAATTTGAAAAACGTATAATAATAATAAATAAATTGTTTAAAAATGTAAGAAATATCAATTTAAATATATTATATTCAAATAAAAACAAAAAAAGGCGATTTTATCGTGACGTATCGAACAGACACGTAAATAACAAACAATCAATCAAACGACAAATGAACGTCAATTGCCCGACAATATCGATACTCATTTGTAATATGATACACGCCGTGTAAAATTCCACAAACCGCCATTTACGGTCATAATTTACGTCCATTTGCATTTGGGAAACGTACATGAATTTAAAACTTATCGCAATTTAATCCATAAAAAATTTCCTGTCCAACATCGTTTCATTCGCAAAAACTTTTTGTTCTTTTCGTTCTCGAGAACGTACAAGGTTTTGTTATTCAAGTCCCTAAGTACCACGTAAACATGAGTGATTTCATTTTTAGAAATGGAGACTTTGTGGCAAATTGTAGGACACGTAACTCAAACTAACAAAGGTCTGTATGTAAGTTTATATATGGATCATTTCGTCCTCGACAATTATTATAAAATTAAGGAAAATCTTGGATAGATCCATAAATTTTTATTCAATTAATTTATTTAAAACCAAAAAAAATTAAAAATGCTAAAAATAATCCCAAACATGCCATCTAACAAAAGGCACACAAAACGCACATTCAGCGACTTTAAGCGTGTCTTACCTGCAAATAGCGAAGCTGAAGGGCCGCAGGTGAATCACCGATCACTTCGGATGCCTCCCTAAGAGCCCTTGAAGCTTTCTGCTCGCCTTCGGCGGCAATTACTTTTGCACGGGCTTCCCTTGCAGCTTCTGCTTCAGCGGCCATCGCCCTCTGAAGTTGTATGGGCAAACGAACGTCCTTACTGTAAATTTTCAAAGCAACGATACAAATCAAATAATTCCGTTCCAAGAAAAAAATTTATCTTTATTGGTCAAATGTTTCGAAACTTAAAAATTTAAGAAAAACATGAAAATTATTTACAAATATACAGTCTGTTCACGGGAATATTCTACAATAGCTAACTTTTTTATTTAAAGAGACACAAGCTTGGTTAAATGGACAAAGTTTAAGTACCTTGCAATGCGCATTTCGCGCAATAAATTATAAAACAAAAGAACATCGCGTTGCTAAGACACAAGCATAACGATTACTTTTTTAAATTGAAGACCCTGTATATTTTTATATTTTTAAGTTGCTCTGGTTTCCTACTATAATTAATTATAAGATAATTTTTCTCTAGGATCGCTAGTTAAGGAGTCAAAAATAAAAAATAATTTCTTGCATTGTGGGTGTTCATGAATTATTCTACAGTAGCTAACTTTTTTATTTAAAGAGATACAAACTTGGTTAAATGGACAAAGTTTAAGTACCTTGCAACACGCATTTCGCGCAATAAATTATAAAACAAAAGAACATCAAGTTGCTAAGAT
>JAFFZR010028921.1:0-10260 GCA_018397195.1 Lethrus apterus | reverse complement strand
TTATCCTCCCCTTCACTCATTTCTAACGTTCTGTGACCGAATTTGTATTATTTCGTTTACCGTCAGTACGGTCCTGTCTCTTTCTCAATTTACACTGTCTGTTACCACGCAAAAAGTCAGACCCCGGCTTGCACGTCGAAGGTCAGGCTCCCAACGATGATTCAACTATTTTAATTTTTACTCACTATTTACAACAATTTCCAAATTTTGATGTCGTCTACTACCTTCTTGCTATCATTTAACAACACTTTAATACACTTTTGTGAAATAAATGCACGGAATTCCCCAATTTTTGGGTTAAATTATGAGCAGTTATTCACTTCACTTTACTCGCACGCACGAATCAGTTATTAAAAATATGAAAAATAAAAAAATACAAAAAAGACCGAAGTTTTTGTATTAAATAATTGTTCACTCTCCTCTTCTTGATTCGTCGACATAGGATAAAATGGATGATTAATGCATCACTAGGAATCCAATCATCAATCATTTCTGTTCATTTTATGGAAGAATTTTAATATATGTATAACTTATACTACTAGTGCTTGGTTTGGTTGGTTAAAAATGGGTTATTAGTCATTGATTCATATGAATCTTTTCTATCATGAGTCACAGTATGTATATTTTAGCTGATTAGGCTACGTGTATATGTGTGTTTTTTATTTTTGTGAAAGAGAAAGAGCGTCACTCTCACTCTAGAAGTCCGCCCATACCTCTAGAGCTAATTTAATTATACAGTGTCGGATTAAAGTAAGGAATATTTAAAAAAAAGCGAACTCAGCAGGTATTTTAAAAAACGCTGAAATAGATCGATTTTATTTTTTAAAAATACACATTACTATGTGCGATTCACCTGCCGACTTTTATTTGTTTTGTAGTTATGTCGTCATCACAAAAAAATTTAAATGACAATATACATTTTTTTAGTTGAATCCGATAGTGATTTTCCTGCCCTTTATGACCGTACAAAAAAATCATAAGGTTGCACAAAAAAAAATCTGAGAAAAATCGATCTGAAAATTTAATGTTGGTTGGCATTAAAGTATAGACTATTTAAATAAAGCGAACTCAACCAGTTTTTTAAAAAAAACGCTGAAACAGATCGATTTTATTTTTTAAAAATACACATTAATATGTGCGATTCACCTTCCGACTTTCATTTGTTTTGTAGTTATGACGTCACCACAAAAAATTTAAATGACGACATACATTTTTTTTTAGTGGAATCCGGTAGTGATTTTTCTACCCCTTGTGACCATGCAAAAAATCATAAGGTTGCACTAAAAAAATTTCTGAGAAAAATCGAGCTGAACATTATTATTACATACTATTATTATCTTAAATATTGTCTTAAATATTCAATACGCTACAAAGGTTTTAAAATAAAAACAAAAGGTACTTCAACAAGAAAGTTATGTACCGTTCATGGTCTAAATTATTTGTTATCTAGGATAATATCAACATTAAATTTTCAGATCGATTTTTCTCAGAATTTTTTTAGTGCAACCTTATGATTTTTTTACACGGTCATAAAGGGTAGAAAAATCACTATCGGATTCCACTAAAAAATTGTATGTTGTCATTTAAATTTTTTGTGATGACGTCATAATTACAAAACAAATGAAAGTCGGAAGGTGAATCTAAAATCGACCTGTTTCAGCGTTTTTTTAAAAAACCGGTTGAGTTCGCTTTTTTTTTGTAAATATTCCATACTTTAATCCCACCCTGTTTGTCAACGGAGAATACTACCGATACCTCTTGACTCGCAATTGAACCGAGCCATGAGAGAGAATCGAACTTCAGACCACGATCCAACCAGCCAAGACACTCCGGACTGTCTACTAATGCTTAGATGTTTTTTAAAACCTTTATATTGGCAGCAATAAACTTCATAGACTATCATTCTCAACACAATTTTTCCTAAGCACATGCTTCTTTTTGGTCAAGTTTTAACATTTTCAATTTCTCATATTCTCAAGGTACGATATAGTCAATGGTAACAATTTTTCAACAATTTATTATTGTTAATATTATTAAGTCATTAAAGTGATATACAGTCTGTCCCATGACATGAATGCCATAGCTTGAGGATGTGTTGCTGAAGCAATTTGAAGTCAAAAATGTCTAATGAACATATGTCCAAAACCCTGTATGTAGAGCTTCTCAATGCGTGTCAGTCCATATGGTAATTGGGTACTAGGTCGTGTTTTCTGTGCTATATTTTGCCTTTCGAATGGGTTGCCTTCTGTAGTGTGTTATGAAGGCTGCTTGCTGCATTCCTTGGCAAATGATGTGTCCTTAACAATTAAAATTGAAATATTTCATCTAGAAGTTTTTGCCCAAATATTAATTTGCTACGGTTATTGCAAAATGCAAAAATGCTGCAGGATTTATTGTTTTAAATCTCCTACAGCATTTCATGTAGCTTGACTTGTACAAAACGAAGGGATATGTAGGAGAAATCATTGTTAATTTTTTTTAGAAGTATGGAACAGTCATTAGAATGACATATGTTTTTCTCAAAATCCCCATTCGCTGAATTATGTCAATTGCGATTTACAACATTTATTTGTTTTCTATCATCCTTAGTTTTACCTTATTTCTGTACTACCCTGAACTCTTCCTCAAAGCAGTTAGCTAACTAGTCTTTTCTCTTTCTTGCAGCTTAGATCAGGGGTAACCAACTTCATTATATACAAGCTGTCCCGTATCGTTTTATTCAAACTTTGGGAACGTAAAGTAGATTTAATTTCATGAAGAAAAACCATATAAGTGGTATGTCGAATCTGTTTAGTTATACAGTGGGATCGAAAAAAAAATTAGTTGAAGTATGCCATGAACATAAATATTCAGAAGATATTAAAAAAAGCTTTTATTGTTTGTACGAATCCAGCTTTTGTAAATGCAGCTTTGTCCGTCCACAGAATCTTTCGAAAGAAATCAGCATCTCGTCGTGATTGTCTTAATAGCCAAGACGAAAATATTAAGCGAATATAATGATCTGTATTGAGAATCCCTTGTCCTTTTCGAAAATGATACGGATATAGGCCTTTGCGTTTCAGGATAAGCCAAACACTTGTGATATAAGTAAAGATATGCCAATTTTTGTTCATGGCTTACTTCGACTAACTTCTTTTTTTCGATCGCACTATAATATAACTAAACGGATTCGACTTACCACTTATATGGTTTTTACTATTGAAATTAAATCTACTTTATTTTCCCAAAGTTTGAATTAAACGATACGGAACACCTTGTATATGATTATTTTTCTTAAAAATGTGTCGCGATCACCTACTAAGATACATGAGTTGTATGGGAGGTTGGGTTCGCTCCGTAATTGAAATTCAAAAGAATACAATTTTTAAAATTTTTGGATAAAGATTCGAGTTCGAGGGTTGTATGGATTGGGTTCGTTCCGTGATTAAAATTCAAAAGGAAATGTACAAAGGGGTAATGCTGGACAATCGACCAAAAATCGTTTCGAGATCGACCGGTCGATCGCGATCGACTTGTACGCCACTCCTGGCTTAGATTTTAGTTTTCTTATCTTTTGTTATTAAATACGCATGTGTGAACGTGCCTGTCATTCAGCCAATTTACCTCGCATTTTCTTCCTTTTGATAATAATATTAATTAAAAAGAAATCACTATCGCCTGCAGCACTGTTAATAGAGTAAAACGAAATATCATATGCCATATCAAATATTTTATAAACAGCTAAATTAATTAATTGATATCTTTGAGTTAAAGTGATCTGATATCGTAATTTCTAGTTCTAAGGATTGACTGTTTTGTTAAAATTTCCAATGATACCGAATGAAAGTTGAACGATTTAATAATAAAAAAAAATAATGTTTTCAGCAAACTGTGAGATTGAAGGACTTACCGAGGCAGATTGGACTTTGTATCAAAATGACGCAGTAAATGATATAGAAAGGACTGTATTTGCTGAGTTCAAGACAGCAAACATGCTAGGTAAGAACAATATGAAAATATTATAAATTACTATAATATAATATATAAAATATTAGTTACTGTTAATTATTTCGTTATTACTTAATTAATAATTAATTATTGACACAGATGTCGAAATTGAAAGTGGTATAGGATATCCAGAATATTTCTCAGCTAATTTAGAAAATAATGTTTTAACAATTGCGCCAACAGAAAATTTTGCAAACTATGAAGAAACCATAGCTTCGAGCGAGAGTCAACGCAGTATTAATATGAGATTAAAATGCTCGTGTAGTGATGGTGATGACCGAACGTTTGTAAGTATATAGATGTTTTTTTTTTAAATATAACATTAAATTTTCAGTCATTTGTACAACCAATTCGTGACACAAACAATAACGAACCGATATTTAGTGCAACGACTTATACTTATGAATTACCAATGCCATTTTTTCAAGCACTTGAAGTAACGTCATTTGGAGAACAGATAATTGTAACAGATATTGACATGACAAATACACGTGTTACCTTTAAAATCGAACCAGAGGACGATTTCGTTATTGATTACGATGGCACAATTGATGCTTTAAATAAACAACACACAGCAACTATTAAAGCGGTCGCACCACTCAGACTCACAAATTCACGATTGTACACACTTACTGTTACTGTAAGTAAAAATAAACTTTTGTATTTTGTTATTAAATTAATTTTATATCAAGGATGTAGGTGATCCATCAAGATCTACTACTGCTCAACTGGAACTTTTGGTCGATGAAGCTTCTAGTATTCCACAAAGTCCTTATTTCAGTGATGCATACTATGAAGTAGATTACGATGATAGCGTTACACCTCACCAAATTACTGCAAGTTCTATGGGACTTTTATATGGTTCTGAAGCAACTATATCAATCGATGGGGGTATGTGTAACTAATGTTCAATTACCATTTAAATGTGATGGAAATTTTGTAGCTTACAATGACTATTTTGAACATAAACATAATGGTGAAAGTGTAACTATAAATCTCGTAAAAGATTTGCCCGAAGATGTTTTACAAGAATCTACATATTTACCTTTAACTATAAGCGCTAGTGTTGAAAATGCCGAACATGTAGGAAGGACGGTTTTAATCGTCAAATTACCCATTCCTGATCAGAGTAAGTTAGATAAGTTGAAACTTTGGTGATGATATTATGTTATACATTTTAGCTACAACAACTTCTGAGCCATGTCCCAGTAAGTATATATTTTTTGTGATTAACACGAATTCTAATGGGATATTTGTGGCGATAAATAGTTATTCTATGACTGAAACATAAAATTATTGTTTTATACGAAACATCATGGAATTTGAAAACAAACAAATTTACGCGTAAATAACTCCATAACATAACGAACTTAAATATAAACTAGGCTGAACCCCTCGAAATTCGACGCCAAATAATGTTGGAAAGTAAATGTTATTTTACTGGTTAATAAAATTATCTTTCTTGCCGATTCAAAGAACTTCTTTGTAAACAACATTTAAAGTAATGTTGCCGTTTGGTACTATTTGTACTTTTAAACTGTCGGACGACCGGGCTCGAGAAATAGCTGGCCATGGCTGAACACTGGTTCCGGTAAATAAATACCAACCCGTTCTAGGGTTTGCCCTTGAACCTTGTTTATTGTCATACAAAAAGCAAGACGAATGGGGAATTTACGTCTTTTAAAACTAAAAGGAAGTGAAGTATCTGAAGGCGTAAGATCTATTCTAAGAATTAATACTCTTTGCCCTGCTTTAACTACTGTAATTATTTCCAAATCTAAACAGTTTTCATAAATATGTTTTGAAACTGCATTAGAAGGTTGCTGAAATATGCAAGTATAAGCAAAAAGTTGCCTCGTTTGAAATGGCATTTGGAAAACTGATGCTTCTTGTAAACAACGATGCCATTCGGTATCATCCTGAAGTAACCCACGTCGCATCGCTGCTCCTTTGAAAGAAGCATAAAGGACATTATCGTAACTCCTTAGGTCCTCAAAACTGGTAGCACTTACGACATAAAGAAGTATTCGAAGCATTCGACCAAAAATTTTTAGTTTTTTTTTGCACGTTTTTTCCAGGTTTGCTCTTTTTTATTTCAGATATAATAAACTGGTGTTTCTGAATAAATGTAGGAACTTCTTGTTGGATTTTTATTTAAATCAAACCACGCAGTTAAATCTGTGCGTTACATTTCTGCTCTAAGTAGTGCTTCAGTCGCATTGTCCTCGCGAAACTATACTTGTTGTTCATGTGGTAAATGTACGGGTAAGCGAATAACTGTATGAGATTGTTCATGCATCGGAAAGCAAAAAATTCTGTAGGCTGCTTCACCGGGACTAACATAGCGGGCATTCAAAAATTTTGACACTTCATCATGGTGAAGTGTACCTTCCTCCGCCGCGGTAACCTGTATATTAGCACAATCGTGTCCCTTGTACACATATTTATGTATATACTTTATGCTATGAACACTTGCGCAGAGTTCAACATTAATGTGAGCCTGAAAATACATTAATAAAAATGGATCGTAAGGAACTATGTATCGATTGTCAATTTCCATATCTTTTCCATGAATATTTTTAGTGATAGTCTCACCCTTATTTCTTCTTCGATAAAGAGGATAACCATTAACATTTTCCCCAAATCATATAATATCGTAACAGTTCCTTTATTATTGAACGAAAAACGAGTACGATAATTATTGACAGCTTCATATGAATGCATGTCTAGTCAACGACAATCATATATATGTATTAATATCGTATCGCCAGAAATTTGTATTAAAGAAAAACTGTTTTTTTAGAAAAAATACGCAATAAAAAAATAAAAAAAATAGTGTTGAAAGGTTTCGGTAACCAGACGATCATTTTAAAAAAAGGGTCATGTAAATTAGTGCAGTACAACTCTCTCGCGAACTTGCTGAAAAATCTGCCTTAGTGTTTTAAATATACAGAGTGATTTTTTGAAAACGATCCGCCTTAGATATTTCAGTAACCAAAAGGAAATTAAAAATTTCCGAAAACAGGCCCACTTGTATGTCAAGGGCGAAACGGTTTGACCTATGATTCACACTTTTGACGTTTACCACTGCGCCGCCACCACGAATACCTCCCTAAAAATTTTGAATGGAATGACCCATCGCGTGGCATTTCAAATGAAAGAGCAATCGATGGGCTTTACAGATGTGTTTGAATTTTTTAATTCTAATCATTACTTCCCGAGTTATTGAGCTGTGAATATTCAAACTTTTCCATTTTTTTACCGGTTCTGTAACTAACAAAAAGCGAAATGCTCCAAACCGAGTAGATACCCCTTGCTATTTCAAAATTTTGGGGCAAAACATGTGTCCTTGCAAAGAAACTTCACCTGTTTCAGTATTTTTTAACCAACTAATCTCCAAGGTGACATAAAAAATGAAGAAAGTTTGAATATTCAAAGCTAACTAACTTGGGAAGTAATGATCAGAATTCAAAAATTCAAACACATCTGTAAAGCCCATCGATTGCTCTTTCATTTGAGATACCACGCGATGGGTCAATTCATTTAAAATTTTTGGGGAGGTATTCGTGGGGGCGCAGGGGTAAACGTCAAAAGTGTGAATCATAGGTCAAACCGTTTCCCCCTTGACATGTAAGTGGACCTGTTTTCGGAAATTTTTAATTTCCTTTTGGTTTCTGAAATATCTCAGGCGGATCGTTTTCAAAAAATCACCCTGTATAGATGAGTTTTAAATTAATCGAATATTCGCAATAACTTTTTTTGTTTCGTCTATTTAAATGTGATTTAATTTTGGACGTAAATTAAGCAAATGCTGACCAATTTTTTTATTATTGTAAAAATTTCGTTTACGTACCACAGGGTACATTGGTTTTTGTGGATTTAGTTTGGGCTAAATTTATTATCTGTTAAGCTTTTTCAAACGTATTCTGTATAAAACAGATTTTTGTGTTTCAAATTAAATAATTCTTGTTTTTCGACGAAGCATTTCTTTTAATAATATCATTAATACTTGCAATAGCTACGGTAACAGTAACAACTGCAGAACCATGTCTAACAACGTTGGAACCTACACCTTGTGAACCATGCCCTGAAACAAGTAAGTACAGTACAAATTGTTTCTCTAATACTGTGTGTAGCTCTTCGATAATTAAATAATATGTCAAAAAAATGTTAGAAATATTACAGCTTTCCAGTCTCATTGTCAGTACAAAAAATATGTTCATTTCTGTTTATCTTTTGCGGATTTAGGTTTGGGCTAAATTTATTATCTGTCAAGTTTTGTCAAACGGATCGTGTATACAACAAATTTTTGTATTTGAAATTAAATAGTGTTTGTTTTTCGAAGCATTTTTTTTAATAATATCGTTAATACTTGTAATAGCTATCGTAACGACAACAGAACCATGTCTAACAACGTTGGAACCTACACCTTGTGAACCATGCCCTGAAACAAGTAAGTACAGTACAATTGTTTCTCTAATACTGTGTATAGCTCTTCAATAATTAAATAATATGTCAAAAAAATTTCGGAAATATTACAGCTTTCTAGTCTCATTGTCAGTACAAAAATATGTTCATTTCTGTTTATCCGGAAACGATAGCAACTTTTGTTTTTTTAAATGTTAATGTTACGTGTTAAATGTTAGATTCACTCAATTTGATAGCTTGAGGCATCTATGTATTATGAATTATTTTCTGATTATTCTCTAAATCAAATTCTCGTGGAATCAATTCAACCAACTTTTGCATTTATGTTGGGAAAAGAAGTCTAACAATCATTTTCACTAATCAGGATTTAAAATTTTCTACTGCGGAAAGTCTCATTTTCAAATGTTTTTATGAACATTAATTTGGTTTTATAAATAAACTTTGAACAGCATCTGTTTAGACTATGCTTTCTAGGTTTGAGCATGTGACTGTCACATCTAAAAAGTTTAATTTATTTGTATTTCAACTTTAGATTTGTTTGTAGGAAGAAATTTTTTTTCTTCGAAATAATTAATTAAACTTTGGTCGCTTTACAACTCTTTAAAATCCTGCATACTTTTCGGCGGGTAAATTCTGCTAATTTTTTCTGCAATAAAAAATAATTCAAAAAAATTAAATAGAGAAATTATAAAATGCCATAATTTTAATAGGAATCGGAGTCGGCTATGCTACTTTTATTTTTATTTTCCTATTTTTCAAACTTTCTTTCCGTTAACAAGTGTTTAATATATTATTTAGTTTATAATAAACAAAGTTGCGCTCCAATCTTATTCTATTATTTACTTTTTTTGTGGAAAGAATGACAGAATACGGTAATTGGGATATAATGAAAATGCCATGAAACTTACATATTTTGAGTAACGAAGAAACTCAAGAAAGCAGTAATATTACATACAAAATATGACATTTTGTGATCTCTCTATTTAATGTGTGAATATTATAAAACTTTGAAATGTAAAGCTTCGTGTATCTTTTTATTTACAGCATATTCTATTTATTAGTTCGTAGTTTATCAGCTTTATTTTAAAAAACATTTAAAAGTTACATTTATCGTTCTCAGGAGGGATGACAACGTACGAAAATTAAAAAATACATCAATATCTCGAAAATTATTAATTTTAACTGTATATGTTGCTTATTCAAATTAATAGACAATTAAATTTTGCTTTCGACTAATGCATAAAAATATGTGTTTCCATTTAAAAAAATTAAGATTACCGCATTTCAATTGTTTCAAAAAGAAGAAGATTTATTAAGTATGTTATGTTACATATCGAATTTCTAATGCTGTTACTATTATCACTAAAGATCCCTCTAGCGTTGCATAAAATTTCATGATCTTGCTGTATTTCGTTATTGAACTATAGGCGTTTTGCTGAAGACCGTCAGCTGACAAAATTCCCGAATAAATGCAAATATCTTAAAAACGAATAGACATAGACAAATATTATCTTATACAAACTTAAATTACAATTACCCAGGGACTTCAAAAATGTAATAATGTATAGGGTGTTCCATTTATAATTTTAAAGTAATTCGTGATTGCGCACAAACGAAACACTCAGTGTAACTGAAAATGTGGTGGAGACCGTAAATTCAAAACAGTTTTGTCTTAAAATATTTTTTGTATTTTGCATAACAACGGAGATATCGAAGAATATCGCACTAATGTTACACCCTGTATAATCTTTGAGTGATAATTTTGTGTCTCTCAACGTAATCGATAAGCAATTCATTTTCGGTATCGATGACAAAAGGATCATCGGTAGTAATATGGCCGTTAAT
>JAFFZR010028920.1:0-10881 GCA_018397195.1 Lethrus apterus | reverse complement strand
ATTTTGTTCTACGATATTTATGTTCTCGTTGTTAAGTTGTAGAAGTTCCAAGAGTTCTTTTTCACCACGACTAATTTCAAAAAGTTCTTTTACATATTTAACGAGGTCGGACATTTTAAAAATTTTGGGCAATTGATTAATTAATTAATTATAAATTTTCGAATTTAATCATCGGGGTCAAATTACCCAATACACGTCTTGTACCGGTCACAATCAACCCCAATTTTTTTTCTTTAATTGAATTCATGACAACGTCGTTGATACACCCATTAAACCTCGATGGAAGAAATGCACTTACTGCATCATCCAACTCAACGACGTAGCTTCCCCCATATCGCGTACTAACTTTCCTTATTTTTGTAATTATAAATTTTTTGTTTTTCTCCAAGTCCACTAATTTTTTTAATTCCTTAAATTCCTCCACACTTTCACCAATTTTATTTAGTTCACTTATGTCTGAAGACGACATTTTTACAAATAAATAAAACTTGCTTCTGTCCGCGGTTTATATAGTGGTATACCGGAAGTATGTAGCCACACCCAGATTAGCAGTGAGTTTTGTTAGAAAAATAATATAAATTTTTATAAATATTTAAACGCACGTAACTTGAGATTAATAGTGAATTTTGTTATAAAAACATTTTTTATAATGTAAATTTTGATGTTTTTTAAAATATCTAAATGCACATAACTTAAAAAAATTTTTTTGAATTATATGAATTTCTCGCAAAACGTTTTCAAATGTATAATAATATTCTTCTTCTTCAAGGTTCCGGATCAATCCCACTAGTTCCTGTCCCGTATGATAAATTTCATCGTTCAAATTGTCTTTCGTAATTACCACGAATTGTTCAAAATCTTCTATTTCGAAAGAATTTACATCATATCTGAAAATTTTTTTCACATCACATACAAATGTATCCCACACTAGTTTTTCTTCGTTAGCGTCGACGTTCAAATATGGTTGAACACAATTATTTTTATTTAACCACAAATTTGAATTATAAACTGCATGAAGTAATTTTCGTTTTATAATTGGAAAAGACATGATGAATTTTTAATAAAATTTATTAAGATTGAAATAATTTTGTACGAGCCAGATAGAATAAATTTAGAGTATTATAAAGATGAGTTGTAATATAAAAATATAAAATATTACATGGTGATCCTATCAGGACAGTGACCAGTGCCAACATTTAGCATCGTCAGCAGCCAATGCCGTTTACCTATAAGGAGTTACCTAAAGCGCTGATGTAGCTAGGACGCAAATAGTCAATGAACTTACAGTACGGTACGCAAACATATTTATTTAACTGACAGTATTTGGTAATTGAAATAACGTTAATTTACATACAATTCTTTTTTGTATTTAGTTAATAAATAATTAGAAATATTTATATAATTTAATTTTAATGGAAAAGCATAGATTAACATACTTAAGTAAAATAGGGTCTGAAAGAAGAAGTAAAAGTAAAATTGTTGATGTAAAAGTTAATGAAGCTAGATTAGTTTATAAACAACTGGCAGATATTGTTACTGTAGCAAATGAACAAGTTAGTAAATCAGAATTAGGAGATCAAGAAATAATAAAAATTAAAACGTTATATGGTACTATACACACTTGTTATAAAGATATTCTAAATTTTGCGAAATCCGAAAATGTCGAATTTTGATTTGAATGTCGCAGTTAGTCTCCTGCCTGTCATGGACGGTAGTGAAGAAAAACTTTACAATTAATTGATACAATTGAACTATATGAATCAATGTTAGATGAAGATGGTAAGAAGTTGCTAATAAGTTTTATTTTAAAAACGAGATTATCAACTAGTGCTAAATTGAGATTAAATTCATCAGTAGTTCTATTAATTAATGATATGAAAAAACACCTGTCAACGCAGAAATCCGACATTGCTTTATAGTCGAAGATAGCACGCGTTAGGCCGGGCGTCCAGTGCATGCGTTTTCGTACGAATTATTTTCGGCAAAATTCGAACGAATACTCCAATGCAAGTAAAACATATCAAACGTTGTACACTGCATAATAAATCGTTCGTACGTTTTCGTCGGTACGTTTGATATGTTTTTCATGCAATTCAGTTCGTTAGAATTTTGACGGAAATAATTCGTACGAAAACGCACGAAGTGGACGCCGGCCTTAGACAAGGTGATAAAACAATAGAGACTTTCGGAAATAAACTTGAACAGCTGTTTGTAGATTTGACAATATCGGTGAAAATAACGCTTATGCTGTTTTAAAACCAATTAATGAACGAAATGCAATCAAAAAAAAAAAAAATGCGGATGGTTTGCGAAATCAAAGGTTCAGTACCATTATCGCTTCAAGAAATTATGAGTCGTTTAAAAGATGCGATAAGAGCGGCGCAAGATGAGGATACCACCCGTACTGCTACACAATTAATATCATTTTCGGAACAAGGAAAACCTTGGCATAGGGGTAGCTTTAGAGCTAACAATAGATATTCATATAAAATACGTGGACATCGTTCAAATCAGTTTTCAAACAGAGGTAACCAATAAAATTTTTATAATAACTGTTTCAGAGGTAATAGACCTCATAATAATCGATTTGTAAACAACAACAATAACAGAGGTTATTCTCGCGGTCGTGGAAATCAAAGAAATACAACCGGAGATATAATAATAATAAGGCGAACATAAGTAATTTTATTTTAATTGTAAAAATTCACATAATACATTCACATTATTAATAGTACAATTACTTAAAATATTTTCATGATAAAAACATGAACAATTTGTCTTAATTAAATTAGGAGTATTAGATATATATTCCATATTTACAATTTCTTTGTTTAAATATTTTTTTAAAAAACAAAGCTTTTGGTGACCTTTAACGTATATTACATCACAGGAATCGGTAAATCTATGAAGAATGTCCGCAATCTGGTTAAGAGATACATAACCATCGCAGTACTTAATGTGGTGATGATTTTTCTCCAACCACCGAACTTCTTTCTTTATTGCAGGCGATAACTTCTTAAATAGGATGTCAGGTTTAAAAACAAAGTGAACAGACCGTTTTCCATCGGAAATAGACATTTCTTTAGGTACAAAGTCGAAGTTGTAAAACCCCTGCATATCAATAACGATAATGTTGGTTTTTGCAAATCGTTGACGATAAATCATGTTTCTGTGTTCCATATCCAATATAGGAGCGATAATTTCCGCAAAAGATGCAATTATTTTCTTAAACTGAATACGTTCTCTAGCCATGCATAACCATTCATCACCCCGTCGCGCTAAATTATAATCACTTGCCCATTTTTTTTTCATTTCTAATACGCGGTCTTCTTTGGTAAAAGTTACTTTACTCATATTATTTTTTTTACGATGCCTGTAAGAGGATTATACTCGACAACGTTGTCATGTATAATGAGACACTCCACGCTTGTGTCTTCATTAAATGTTTCATTGCTTTCTATCTCCAATTTTATGTCCACCGTAGAGGATTTCAACGATTCGTTTTGTTTAGAACAATCGAACACGAAAATGGTGCAATCTTTAAATTGATCATAATTCAATATTGGATTATTGGATCTACCATAATAACTATTTTGAAACATTGCATACATGCGATAGGCAACGATATATTTTTTCTTACTTATATCGAGATTCATATTGTCATATGGATAACTTTCGGAATTAAGATGGAGCTTTATATTTGTTATATTTGAATGATCAAATACAGAACTGTCGGCTCTAATGTTATCCTTTCTTTTATTCTGAAACGCCACAATAACGTATCGCGGTTTCTCCAAACTCGTGCTGGATTTTACAGCCCAAATATCTTTTTTTGTTGTTCTCATCGCAGGNAAAAAAAATTGTGGATGGTTTGCGAAATCAAAGGTTCAGTACCATTATCGCTTCAAGAAATTATCAGTCGTTTAAAAGATGCGATAAGGGCGGCGCAAGATGAGGATACCACCCGTACTGCTACACAATTAATATCATTTTCGGAACAAGGAAAACCTTGGCATAGGGGTAGCTTTAGAGCTAACAATAGATATTCATATAAAATACGTGGACATCGTTCAAATCAGTTTTCAAACAGAGGTAACCAATAAAATTTTTATAATAACTGTTTCAGAGGTAATAGACCTCATAATAATCGATTTGTAAACAACAACAATAACAGAGGTTATTCTCGCGGTAGTGGAAATCAAAGAAATACAACCGGAGATATAATAATAATAAGGCGAACACATTATTAATACTACAATTACTTAAAATATTTTCATGATAAAAACATGAACAATTTGTCTTAATTAAATTAGGAGTATTAGATATATATTCCATATTTACAATTTCTTTGTTTAAATATTTTTTTAAAAAACGAAGCTTTTGGTGACCTTTAACGTATATTACATCACAGGAATCGGTAAATCTATGAAGAATGTCCGCAATCTGGTTAAGAGATACATAACCATCGCAGTACTTAATATGGTGATGATTTTTCTCCAACCACCGAACTTCTTTCTTTATTGCAGGCGATAACTTCTTAAATAGGATGTCAGGTTTAAAAACAAAGTGAACAGACCGTTTTCCATCGGAAATAGACATTTCTTTAGGTACAAAGTCGAAGTTGTAAAACCCCTGCATATCAATAACGATAATGTTGGTTTTTGCAAATCGTTGACGATAAATCATGTTTCTGTGTTCCATATCCAATATAGGAGCGATAATTTCCGCAAAAGATGCAATTATTTTCTTAAACTGAATACGTTCTCTAGCCATGCATAACCATTCATCACCCCGTCGCGCTAAATTATAATCACTTGCCCATTTTTTTTTCATTTCTAATACGCGGTCTTCTTTGGTAAAAGTTACTTTACTCATATTATTTTTTTTACGATGCCTGTAAGAGGATTATACTCGACAACGTTGTCATGTATAATGAGACACTCCACGCTTGTGTCTTCATTAAATGTTTCATTGCTTTCTATCTCCAATTTTATGTCCACCGTAGAGGATTTCAACGATTCGTTTTGTTTAGAACAATCGAACACGAAAATGGTGCAATCTTTAAATTGATCATAATTCAATATTGGATTATTGGATCTACCATAATAACTATTTTGAAACATTGCATACATGCGATAGGCAACGATATATTTTTTCTTACTTATATCGAGATTCATATTGTCATATGGATAACTTTCGGAATTAAGATGGAGCTTTATATTTGTTATATTTGAATGATCAAATACAGAACTGTCGGCTCTAATGTTATCCTTTCTTTTATTCTGAAACGCCACAATAACGTATCGCGGTTTCTCCAAACTCGTGCTGGATTTTACAGCCCAAATATCTTTTTTTGTTGTTCTCATCGCAGGTAATTCAAACAGTTCCCATTTGCGGAAAGGTATAAAAATTGATTTGTTGCTGTTTAACGTATTTATCAACACCAATCTCATTTCATCGTTGACGACAATGTGTGGGACGTGCCATTCTACTTTGTTTATTTGTATTTTAGCCGTTTTAGTCCCATCGTTTGTAGAATTCAAATAACTATTTGTATCTGTTCGACTGCGCAACAAGACAAGTTCTTGGCTTGCGTTTATGATAATCTTACAATAATCTTCGGCAAATCCAAGTACAAATTTCAACGGAATGCATGCAGTAAAACTACCACCACCCACTAATGTAGGTTGAGTGTTTCCAGGATAAATCCATCCTGCAACTTGTAACGCTTTGCTCTCGTTATCGCTGTATGAAATGTAGGCTTTTAAGGCTGTAGTAATTCCCGTCTTGGAACACCGATCGATCTCGACTCCGTTCAACTCGTATCGTATTTCATCGAAAAGAAACGCGTAAGCGTTATTTGTAAGATTACAAGAACCTGTACCATCCGTAGATTCAGTAAACGTACCTTCTATGTAAATATAACTCTCGCATGGAGCCGTGTAAATGTCTTGATGTTGTATAGGAATTCTTATTTCATCGTTTAAATTAAATGTACTTATTCGAGGATGGTAGGTGTGGAATTCATCTCTGGTGATGACTTCATCAAAATTAAGTCCTTCGAATATTTTTAACTTTTCCGCCATTTTTCAATTTCAATCCTAAAGACTGTAGATATAAACTGTTTGCATGTGTTAGCACTTTCGAAGAAGCTGGACGAATGAATGATTTCGGCGTAAATGCCGAAGATATATGATTAAACACTAACCCCATTTTTTCAGTTCTAGTCTAATCACAATTTCTTCACCGCGAAAATTTACAGAGTCTCCGTCTTGATCGATTAGTGACAGAGTTATGTTGTCGATGGATTTTACGTTCACAGGCAAATAAATTATATTTCGTGGTTCGATATTTATAGCGAAACCAGGTCCAACTTGCGGAGCGAATTCAAATAGAGTATGCGACAGCGTTGTGTCATAGAAAGCGTCACTCGTTATATTACATTCTATGCGTATTGTAACGACTTTTATAATTTGCACCGGCAAATCTGATTCATGCATTACATTAGGTTCTAATTTTTTTCGACTGAATCCCAACATGCGACCAATGGAATCATCATGGTCGAAACTTATTGGAAGAACAGATTTAATTTCACATTTTAACGTATTATTGTTCGGTTTGAGCGTCAAAGTATGTGATTTTTCTTCATCGCTTGCTAACGGATCGCTCAACATTTTTTGTAAATAAAATTCGATGTCTCTAATTTCATATGAACCGGTTGGAATCGTAAGTAATTTATCTTCGTCATAATGAAACTTATTATTATTGCCCTCTTCAACGTTTGGAATTGTGTTATACGTATGCAATCCAATCAGACCGAGAGCATATTGCTTATCGTTTTCTAAACCAATAGGTGGATAATAGTTTGCGGACAAGATGTTAGTTGTACCTTTCAATGTGAACGTTCGAGACATGACTGATGGTAATCGTATAGAAATTTTATACATAAATGTCCACAATGTACGCTGTCAAACTTTTGAAATCGTTCATGGTTATAAATTATTTTGCTACCACTAAGGTAATGCGTTAATTCGCGAGTCGGTGGGAGATTTCCAAAACTGTCGAAATAATGTACGATATTGTTGTTCTTGCAGTATGCAACCCAATGCGTACCTGGCCCCGTGCTCTCATCCAAATTTACAATGGCGCACTCGACTTTAAAAGGAGGCCGTTTAGGTAAAGTATTTCGCATAAATACACCACGAAAATGAGGAATATTTTTACAGTATTTGATTAAATCACGATCGGTTAACGCTCTTTGCGGCAGCATCTTCAACAGTTTTTTGACTGGTGTTTTTGTAAATAGAGACCCAATCCTTTCCGATATGGACTTAAATAGAGTCCTCCGCCTTTTTTGCCTAACGCAATAGATTCCATCGTCTTGTTGTGACGTTGAGACTCTACCAATTGTTCTCTGGCATTACGAGCTTTATTTACCGCCTGAACAATACCGGATGCTCCACCTGCCAATCCACCCAAGGCCGATAAACCCGCAAACAATGGTAAGAGAAAAGGTAAAAATCCACCAGTCTTTGGAATTGGAATAACACGAGGTGTTCGAATATTTTTCTTTCCACCGATATTTTTTATGGCCAATTTAGCAGCTGCGAGAGCAATTTTTGCTCCTTCTTTCAAATCCCTTTTTTTATAATTTTTAAGAGCAAATTTTGCCTTTGAAATAACGGCTTTCCTCAGTGCAACTAAACGTTGACGACGACGGTGATTTCTTTTCATCCCCATTCCAATTTTCCTTTTCGCCTTCATACCGGTAGTTACCAACCACGCAGCTGCTTTTTCTCCTGCCGTCGCGTCCTTTGATCTGACACGTTCCCAAGCGCGATTTTCAAGCTCCTCGTCCGCTTGGTGGCGTTTATGTAAATCTTGCGATTGCGAATATGCAATATCGTGTTGCTTACACGCGCGATCCAACGGATTTATACCTGGATCACCACGCTTTAATCTTTTTTCAAGTTTAGTACCTGGTCCGCAGTACTGATAACCACCTGGTAAATGTAACTCAATAGGTAATTTATTCAACAGAGAATTGACTTACGACTGGTGGCCACATCGGAATGAATATGAAAAGCGTAATCATTCATTTTTATACTTTTTTTATTTAAAAAACATTGTATTAAACGTTCCGCGCCACACGCATCCCGAAAGCCGACGAACGATATAGCACGCAAGAAAGAGATGCGTTTTGTGAAACAAAAGTGTGCATTGTCAGTATGCAATTTGGACAACAGTACCGAGGAAGGGGGATATGGTTTAAAAAACAAACACGGTGTATTATTACCGAATTCGTGTCGATCATCTGTGGACCCTCAAATTGCGGTAAAACCAACGTAATGCTTGGTTTGTTGTTCGAACCGAACGGATTAAAATTCGAAAACGTATACGTATACTCGAAGTCACTTTATCAGCCTAAATACAAACTTCTGGAAAAAGTATTAAATGCGACACAAGATGTTAAATATTTTCCATATAGAGAAAGTGATGAAATACTAGATGCGAATAAAGCAAATTTAAATTCGATATTTATATTTGACGATGTCGCTTGCGATAAACAAGATAAAATTAGAGAGTATTTTAGCATGGGACGTCACAGTTCCGTTGACAATTTTTATCTGTGTCAAACATACACGCGAATTCCGAAACATTTAATTCGAGACAATGCAAACCTTCTCGTTTTATTCAAACAAGATGATAGAAATTTACGACATGTATATGATGATCACGTGGGCACCACCGACATGTCATTCGAACAATTTAAATCAATGTGCGGAGAATGTTGGAGTGAAAGTTATGGATTTTTAGTTATCGACAAAGATAGTGGAATAGATTCGGGTTGATATAGAATAGGAAAAGTCACATGTTGATTACGTCATATCGACCCGTTTGAAGAACCGATCAGCAGCCGTTCAAATATAACAGGAGCCGTTCAAATATAACAGGACCCGTTTAGAAGCAGTTCAAATCGGATGAAATCCGAGTAGAGGGATTTCAGCCGAACAGAGTCGATCACAATCAGTCGGTGATGTCGACGACGGCCGCGGCGACATCGGATCAGAAAAATAAGTTAAAGTCAGAAATAATTAAAGCTAGTAAAGCAGTTAGAAAAAAGTATATGATGCTGAAAACAGATCGTTCCGACACAGATGAAATTTTGCAGCAGACTTATGCTCCAATTGCAGAACCTCTTAAGGAACTAGTAAATACATTTAAAAGAAAAAAGAACGACCTTCCCGATCAATCAAATATTTTTTTTAAAAAAAGAGATGATTCTACATTCAAAAAATCTCTATCTTTTTCAACACCACCGCCGTCGTCGCCTTCATCACAATCTGTGAAACCTAAAATTCCATCCTTTTTACGCGATGAGACTGTGCTAATATACGATCCCTTTAGCACTAGTGAAAATGAAGAAATTGAAAACGAGACTGTAATTGATAACGTACGTGAACAATATCGTACAATCGTAGCGGAAAATCTGAAGCTGCAAGTGAATTTCTCAATCAGTACGATATCTTGCCGAGACAATATTTGGAAGGTCTGCTAACGGGTACATTAAAAGAGTATGATACCGTCTACGGGGTGCATTTCAATCCGGAGACAAACGCTTGGAAAATAGGAAACACTAATGTAGAATTAGATGGAAATGATTTAGTAATAGGTGGTATCCCATATAAAGGCACGCCGGGTCTATATCAGCTATTGTTTAAAAAAGATCCACACGGTTATACACGAAAAGATGAAGATGAATACAAAAAAATATTAAATCAAACAAATTCTCATAGACGCGATAACAATCCAAATGAACAAGTTAAAGGTTCTAGATCGCATAAATATAATCACATTATAAAACAATTAATAATAAATGAAAAGCAAAATAAAACTGGAAGTTGGGCAGAATCTTCACGCATTGGAAGTGGTTTAATTCATGAACCCCACAGACCCTATCAGTACGTCTATTGGGATGATATAAATGAACTGATCGATCGACTACGATTACTAAAAGCTTCCGAAGCGGCCGGTCATAGGGGTCATAACAACGAAATTGTATCTATAATTGAAGAATTATGTGAAGCCGGTGTTATAGAGTAAAGGATGCGGGGCGGTGGTGGTGACAGTATTATAATGAGCACTGACAAATTCGGACGTTACGCACACGTTTCTTCAACCATCGCAGCTGCATCAACACAATTCAACGTTAGATCTTCTTGTAAACGCTGTTCCATATTTAACATTAGTTCAGACGGACGGAAGGGATTCGAGAGTTCTGGCGCCACCTCCACCTCCCCCCACTGCGCATGCACGGTGACCTTTGACCTAAGACCTTTGACCTTTGACCCCTGACCTTTGACCTTTAACCTCTGTCCTCTAACCTTGTCCGGCGGGAAATTTAAAAATGGCGGGAAATTTGAATTCTAAAATGGCGGCGGCGGGAAATTTAAAAAATGGTAGGAAATTTAAAAATGGCGGGAAATTTGAATTCTAACAGTGATAGGCGGGAAATTTAAAAATCTAAAAGTGATAGGCGGGAAATTTAAAAATCTAAAAGTGATAGGCGGTAAATTTAAAAATCTAAAAGTGATAGGCGGTAAATTTAAAAAAATCTAAAAGTGATAGGCGGGAAATTTAAAAATCTATAAGTGATAGGCGGGAAATTTAAAAATCTAAAAGTGATAGGCAGTAAATTTAAAAAAATCTAAAAGTGATAGGCGGGAAATTTAAAAATCTAAAAGTGATAGGCGAGAAATGCAGCTCGAGAAGGTGTAAATTCGGATGAACGAAAAAATGTCCTGAAAACACGCCTGTACGTATTTTAATTTTAATGTTTATAAAAATTTGCACTTAAATAAATTAACGGGGGTTCAGTTG
>JAFFZR010028919.1:0-10261 GCA_018397195.1 Lethrus apterus | reverse complement strand
TTATGTTTTCAACAGTATGATCACGAGTGCTCAACTCTTGTCGGAGAGATTTTTATTTTGCATGAGCAATGGTTGCTTGGCAATTAAACGAGATCAATTTGACGAGCCAGAGCGCGCAGCGCGAGCGTTCTTTTCCCAAGAAACTGGTCGAGTGTAATTGCCTTTAGCAATCATTGCGAATAAAAACATAAAAATCTTGTCAGACAAGAGTTGAGCACGAATGATCTTCGGTTGGAGAATTAACCGAATGAATTATAACATTGACATCTGTCAAAATGACATTTAAATTTTTAATGTTTTCATGGTTACTAAGTCAAAAACCTATGACGTAGCGGCAAGAAAAGCACCATCTTTTCAGTATAAGATTGTTGTAATTGGTGCTTGTGATCTTGGTCTTAAAATATCATTGGTCCACATCAACATGAGGTTAATCATCAGATCAATAATTCAATTGATAAATTGTTGAAACCAGTTCGAAAGTTTATATATGTAATTTACAACAATAGAGACTTTGAAAAACAGAAATATAAAAAATAATAATACAAAAAGTATTTTTAGGAATATTAATATTTTCTTTCAGTCATGTGACGTTTTTGTATTTTTCAACAAAAAAAACTTTTAAAATGTTATGTTGACAATAAACTTACATACAAATTATTGTTTCTATGTAATATTCATTCATTAATCCATGATTTATAAGAATTAATACAAGTTCTCGCTAGGATCAATTTCTTTTTTTTTATTTTTATCCACCCAGTATATGCTATATCAATTTTGCATACTGCAAGATCATTTTTTATTAAAGCAGAACTTTTTATAAAGAATAACTTTTTTTCGTAAAACTAAAAATAATTAAGTTTTGCGTATGTCGCCAACATAAGTAGACAACACTGTATATATACATATATCTATATTTCCTATAAATATCTATTCTTCAAATAAATCAGCAATTTCATTTCTTTTTATTTCACCCGTTCCCCTAGCCATTTGATCATTTTCTTCATATTCCTCAATAGGTCTGATTTCACGTTGATGAGTGTGAAAATTTTCTTCCCACTCGTCATTCTGAAGGAGATAAAAGTTCTAGTTCTACGTTGGGTTAAAAAGAAAATGGTACGTTTAACTGAAAAAGAAAGGATTGAAATCTTAATTATGCTCGGTTGTGGTGATAAACACCGTTCTCACTCTGCACTTTATTTAATAATAAATATCCTGATAATATCACACAATCAGCAGTTAGCAATAGAAACCAAGTTCTGGGAAAAAGGTAATATTAGGGATCGGCCCAGGAGTGGACGTCCGAAGATCCTCTTAGACACTAGGCTTGATACGCTACTCGCCCTACTAGAAAATCCACATCGAACATCCCGAGAATTAGCTCTGGACAACGGAACAAGTCAGAGATCAGTGATAAAATATTTAAATTGAAAAATGGCATCCATATAAGCTTAGGTTGGTCCACGAATTAAGTGAAGATGATCCAGATCACCGCTTAGAGTTCTGCGAAATAATGATGGAAATGTGCAATCGAAATCACGATTTAGCGGCCAGAATAATTTTTTCGGATGAAGCAACATTTACCCTTAATGGAGAAGTTAATCGTCAAAAGTTACGAAAATCCCCACTGGATGCGACCACATCATAGAATCCACAAAAAGTGAACGTTTGAGTGGGTTCACATTTTTTGGAGGGTAACCTAACAGGAGAAAAGTACATATTATTTACTTTTTTTTTGAGGGACGAGTTAGTTCCCGCATTAGCTCAATTATACCCAAATCCAGTAGATCCACACTTGCCACATCATTAATTATGGTACCAGCAGGGTGGAGCGCCCCCGCACAATGCCAGGCTAGTAATAATAATAATATAAATTTATTTCTCCCAAAAAAAAAAAAAAAACAAAACATACAACAATATATCAATAAATTACACGTAAACTGAAGGGAGAAAAAGGATCGCATTCGATTTTCATCCATAGATGACTATTCGATCTTCCATGCAACCCTTTCCCGTAAACACCTATATTTTGGACGAAACTTTTGCGAATCATTGGATTGGAAGAAGTGAAACTCTGGAGTGGCCCGCGCGTTTGCCGGACTTAACGCTCTGCGATAATTTTTTATGGAGATATCTAAAAACCAAAGTATGCAGAACAAAATCCGATAACGATTAACGAAGTTCGGCAATTACACCACAGATGTTCGAAACGAATTTAAAAACCATTTAGCTATCTGTCATGAAGTTGTTGGAGCTTAGTTTGAGCATCTTATCCAATAAAGTTATTTATTTTGGGACGTTTGTGTATGTTATAGTTTGTCTTGATTATAATTACAAAATTCAAACAAATTTATAGCGTTCTGACATTGAAAGCTATTTTTTTCTTGTTTTAATCAACCGATTTAAAAAATTGTTTCGCTACTAGATAGAGGATGAAAAGATCTTTCCGAAAATGTAACATTTCACCCCCATTGCCATTTACATTTTCGCCGCCACTGGTTGGGATAAAAAGGTATAATTTATGCCAAACGATGGGAATTTAAAAATAACAATTGACCTGTCTGAGAAAAATTGCCAACAAGTAGGGATAAAAGTAGGAATAACGAATTTTATTCCTTACTTTACACTCGCAATGTATACAGGATGATTTTTTGAAAACGATCCGCCTGAGATATTTCAGAAACCAAAAGGAAAATAAAAATTTCCGAAAACAGGTCCACTTATATGTCAAGGGGGAAACGGTTAAACCTATTATTCACACTTTTGACGTTTACCCCTGCGCCTGCGCCTCCACGAATACCTCCCCAAAAATGTTAAATGGAATCTCGCGTGGTCTCAAATGAAAGAGCAATTGATGGGCTTTACAGATGTGTTTGAATTCTGATCATTACTTCTCGAGTTATTGAGCTATGAATATTCAAAATATTTTGATTTTTTTACCGGGTCTGTAACTAACAAAAAGCGAAATTCTCCAAACCGAGTAGATACCCCTTGCTATTTCAAAATTTTGTGGCAAAACATGTGTCCTTGCAAAGAAACTTCACCGGTTTCAGTATTTTTTAAGCAACTAATCTCCAAGGTGACATAAAAAATGAAGAAAGTTTGAATATTCAAAGCTCACTAACTCGGGAAGTAATCAGAATTCAAAAATTCAAACACATCTGTAAAGCCCATCGATTGCTCTTTCATTTGAGATACCACGCGATGGGTCATTCCATTTAAAATTTTTGGAGAGGTATTCGTGGGGGCGCAGGGGGACCTGTTTTCGGAAATTTTTAATTTCCTTTTGGTTTCTGAAATATCTGAGGCGGATTGTTTTAAAAAAATCGTATTATACATGCACTAACAGAATCGTTAGGTAATTCAAATCGACAACGTTCTAAGAAATGCGTGGAAGGGATACAAATTTTGTATTATACGTTCGGCAGATTCACGGGACCGACACTTTTGTATTTACATTAAGGTGACCAGATTTCTTTGATGGAAAACGGGACAAATTGGAATTATTATTATTATGATAATAATAATCTTCAACTTTTGATAATATTATTATATTCGGACAAAAAATTGTATGACAAGACCTAAAATATAGGTTTTTTGTCTTTGACTATCAAAAAAAAAATTATTTGTCAAAGTTTGACAAATAATTTTTTTGTTTTGTCTTTGTCAAGTCTGAAAAACGGGACAAGTCTGGAAAAACGGGGCAAGTCTGAAAAACGGGACAAGAGAAGAAAACGGGACCGGTCTCATAAAAACGGGACGTCTGGTCACCTTAATTTACATGCCATTTATCAGTGTTTGATCGTAATACATCACCTTAGAGTGCATCGAGGTGTATAGAAGTTTACCAGCTCTGTGGAATATCAAGAGCAAAGATTATAGTAACAAAATTAAAAAGAAGAATACGAACACTTGCTTCAAATATAAAGTATCCTGAGGCTATATTATAGATGAACAAGTTTTCATTACAATTATGCCTATGAATTGTGAAGATATAACACATGTAAATTTAAAATTTTCAAAAGTATTTCCAGTCGCTAGTTAACATAGGGTTATTGACAACCGCTGTCTTGAAGGGATAGCTTCTCGTATTATAGTAGGTATCCCTTTTTTGAATTTCAGGTATAACCATTCTCAACAGTTCATCAAATAATGTATCGAATAGTCACGAAAGTTTTTAAAATCACTTGGTTCACTATTCTTAGTTCAGTTAACAAATTTTGTGTATTCATTTCTTTTCTTGAACCAATTCCTTCATCCAACTGCGCTTCTATTTCTCCTTTTTTGAAACTATAACTAATGCAATGGCCACACAACTTCCTGTTTTCTTATTATTCCACATGTTGACTGAAGAAGTGTCGGCCGTATACCAATTTATTGAGCAAAAATATTGCCTCGTTTAGGTTGGCCCCGCAATATATTGACTGTCTAGGCACAGTGTACTCTGTGGTGTAGGGGCCACTTGAGCTAGCACGAGTGGTGTGAAAAGGATCACATTGTATTTTTCAATTCAATATCCCCCAAAAGATAAATGTTTCAACAGTGGTGAAACATTTTTATTTTGTGTTGATTCATTATAGTTTCAATCTCATCAATTTTATTATGCAGGTTTTTTTGTATTCCAACTTGAACACTCCACTAAAGCTCACAGATTTCTCAAGATCAGAAAACTATTATTCCCTGTTGCCAGAACTTGGAAGAGATAACTAATAACATCAAAGCTAACATAATCAAATAAAAATATCAACAATACATAATATGCAAGTATGATTAGAATGACAAACGTTAAGTTTTATGATCAATTTATTGTAATAAATCATTTAACTAATACTTTTATAACATCTATTAATATTTTATTTACAAATTATCTAACTATAAAACATTACCAAGATACAGTACTGCATACAAAAAATTTAAAATGTATCGATAATTTTAATGACAAAAATAACATGACACATATCGATACAATTTGTTTCATCTTAAATTTTTTGTACCAGAGAAGGCAATAGTTAAAATTTAGACTTTACACAAATGAGAACAGAATAAACAGAAATGAAAACAACTTTGGCAAGTATAGAAAAAATAAATGTTTTACCCTATACAGCGAATATGTTAGTACATAATCCCCATTATTCTTGTGATATGTAAAAATACAATACATACATTATATACACAGTAGTAATAAAATTGAACTTCGATCAATTTAAAAACATTCAAATATGACAGAACAGTTTACGATAAAATTTGGCAACGTTGCATCAGGCGTTAAGAATTACAAACCTTAGAAAAATGCAAAGTATGGCACTTGTGAAAAGAAGAAGAGTGGAATGCGGAAACGTTGCAAAATTTTAAGTCGAAGAGCTGAAAAATCAAACGACTATAGTAACAAGGCACTCATTCAGGTTTTTTTTGGACACTTGTCAATAAATACCTATTCATTTATACAAAAAATATGAATATAGCTCAATATATACATCGGCCATTTCTTCTCAATATAACTACATATTTACTCTCACAAGCCTTTTCTTCCACATAATTAAATATAATACACCGTAAATATACATAATTCGTACCTTTTTTTGGAAATGTATCGTAAATTGCGTTAAGTTTTGAAAAAGCTTCATTTTAAATGTATTAATATACAATAATCGATACAATTCCGTCATATAAAATTGAGCCCGTTCCTTTATTACTGGAGATAAATAACATTTAAAATGTTAGAAATACAACAATAAACACTAATTCTTTGAATTTTAAATGGTAATTTTGTTAATTTTTACAAGTGGTTTAAATCAATCTATGGTATTATATTTTAGTAAACATGATGTACTGTTTATCAACAGATCAAACTCATTAAATTAAACACTTTTTTGTTGTTAACATAAATAAAGTTGTTAAATTATAGTTATGCGTTTCCATTTTAAATGGCCATTAATATTTTCAAAATGGCATAATTCATAAATTTGTAATATCACACCATGTAGACTTTGATTTTAGTGAATGTGATTAAATGACAGCAACAAATAACCAAATGATTAATTAAAACAATATTGCACATAAAACAAACTGTGGTAATGCACTTAACGTCTGGCTTAAGTTTTCGCTATCGTACTACGCCACGCCTGTTTATCCCGAACTAGGAATAAAGTCCAACACCGCCTTAAAAATAGTACACAAATCTCAGTCCGTTTTCTGCTGACAGTATAGTTCTTTGAGCGATTTTAACTCGTCTATTAGTGCCTTGTTTTGGTTTTCTAGCACTGCCACTCTATTTTCCAGGCACTTGATGTATTCTTTCTTTTTTCTTCTGCATTCCCTCGCTGCTTCTCTATTCTTCAGTAGCCTCATTTCTCTTTTTCGTGCTTGATCTTCACCACCACCACTTCCAAGACTACCACCTTGTGTAACAACTGTAAACACATAAAATATAAAATTATTTCTTCTTTTTTTATTTGAAAAATTTCTTGAGTGTCCAACCAATAAAAAAATTCAAATTTATAAAAATATATTTATGTATTATGACTTATGACGATAGTATTGATGGAAACAAACAAAAAATCTTAGTTAACAGGGGGCCGGAGCTCAACTGTTTCTGAGATATAGTCAATTTTCTGTTTTAAAATCAAAAATTTGATTTTTGTGTTTTGGAAGTAGTCGCCTTTGGGAAACAACTTATTGTGACTTAAAATAATTAGTTCTGTCAGACATCTGTGACCAAATTACTTATCATTTGCGTCATATTTTTTTCTGTTCGCAAATTATGGCTGATTACACAAATGCAGAAATGGCCGACATGCATTTTATGTATGGCCGTGCGAACGGTAATGCTGCTCAAGCACAGCGTATGTATGCCGAAGCATTTCCGAATCGTTTATTACCGAGTGATAAAATTTTCTCAGGACTTCATCAACGGCTGTCCGAAACTGGTTCATTTAAAATTACTAATGAGGTGCTGGTGTAGATTAGTTTCTACTCCCGCAGTACAACTAGATATTTTGAGACGGGTAGAAGACAACCCAAGTACCTATTAGCACTCGAAGTTTGCCGCAAAACTGAACGTCAGTCATCCAATGATTTGGAGAATTTTGCGCGAACAGCAGCTATATCCCTACCATATTCAAACGCGTGCAAGTTCTTTCTGCTCTCGATTATGATGCATGTAGGGATTTTTGTGAATGGGTTTAAGAAAACTGGCAGGAAATCCTAATTTTGCTGCTCAGATTTTGTTTAGTGACGAGGCTGGGTTTATAAGAGACGGGATACCACCACTTTCGCTAAATGTTTGGTTTGCTATTTTTGGCCTGTTTAATTGGTCCAGTATTTCTTCATAGTCGTTTAACGGGAGAAGTATACTTGAATTTTTTAAGAAATTAATTACCCGTTTTGTTGGAAGACATGCCACTTTTTAACAGATTGAACATGTGGTTTATGCACGATGGAGCTTCTGCACATTTTTCCATCATAGTTAGAAATATTTTTTAAATCAAAATTACAACGGGGGATGGATAGAAAGAGGTAGTCTAACTGCATGGGCCTCTAGGTCCCTTGACCTGACACCTCTCGATTTCTATGTTTGGGGACATCTAAAACAATTAATATACGCATGACCAGTCAACAGTTTGGAAGAAGTCCGGCAACGAATCGTAAATTGTTGTGGAGAAATTCGAAGGACTCCAGGAATTTTCGAAAGGGTGCGCCGATTATGAAGTGTGAAGCATGCTTATAAATGAACGGTGGACATGTAGAACATTTACTTTAGGTTTACTTTAAATTATCTTTTGTTTTATGCACATCGTGATCAGAATTTCTTTATAATTTTTATCCTAATAAAACAACACAAAATCGACTATATCTCAGAAACAGTTGAGTTGCGGACCCGTGTTGACGAAGACTTTTTTGTTTGTTTTCATCAGTACTATAATTGTGTAAAATATTCGACAATTTTTTTAACACCCGGTTTTTTACTTAGGAAACCAATAAATTTCAAGTTCGCTATAGATTTATTTCATTAATGTCAAATTCTTGAGCAAACTTGTGTAAATATGTTGTGTAATAAAAATATAGTAACAACATTTTTATTACACAACACGTTTATTGGTTACTTGTTCAAGAATAAAAAGATAAGTATAATAACTTATTTCATTAACTATACAACATTCACTGAACAAATGGATTAAACAAGTTGACAGTGCCTAATTAATTCACGATGAAGATTTTTAAAAGTTATAATGTGTAATAAATATCGTATTTATATAGAATAAATTTTGCATTTAAGTTAATATTTATTTTATAATGATATGTATATTTGCTTATGGGAATATAGTTTAAAATATTATCAATACTGTGGTCGGCGGTTAAAAGGTCATAAGTCGTATTTGTAGTGTTGTTTAAAAAAGGAGCTTATTTTGATCTGTTAAACCAGTATAAGTCTATTTATGCTGAAGAATGTAAAAAATAAGATGCCTAATAAGATATAATATCAAATACAATAAATTACGATAGTTTAAAAGACAGAAATAGACATAACTCACAATTCTCTAAAATGTACTTATGACCTTTTAAGCGCCGATCACAGAATAGTTAAACATAACCTTATCATTCGTCGAATTATCGCGTATTTACTTGAGTAAATCTGCAAATTAGGTTATTAGAGTCTTTACAAATAACAGGTTTATTATAAAGACAAAGATTAATAGGAAAAAGTAACCTTCAAATATTATATGCTGATTCTGCGCATTTGTTTGGTGAACAAGGTATCATTCAATTCTTAATAACCGTTAAAAAATTTTTTTTAATTTTACAATGTCTTTCCTCTTCAGCCAATGCTGTAAAGCTAAGAAAAAGGTAGAAAAAAATCATTAAATTTAATAGCAAAACAATTCATTATAAAAGAACATAACTATTATTAAGGCTATTTTTTGTTGATATTGTTTTGTTTTCATTTATTTACATGAATTTCCGTAGTCTAATATATTATGTAAAATAAAATTTTAAGGGAATTAATACATTTTCCAAAATAACTCTGAAACTAATACGATTAGTTATAGGGAAGTACATACATATATACTGCCCCTAATTTCGAACAAGCAATGTAATGAAATTGAAAAAAATGTGGGTTGCTATTTAAAAATAACAAGGTTTGACATTGTTTTCTGAAAATCCTGTATTATTTCGTGAAGTTTTTAATACTGCATTTGATACAGTGTAATTTCCAAAATAATTACCTAAAATTTTAATCTGTGCATGCATGCATTTTCTGGGAATGTTGTTATGAGTTGACAGCCTGCAGCTGTCAATTTTTTTTTTTATTAAAATATTTCGTAAAGGGCTAATTTTAGACGCGAAGTTTATTAGACAAACTAGCCTTTAAATTACCTCGCGAATACGAATCAATAATAAAAAATGGGGTATTCCATTTAAAATAAAGAAGTTGATATCCATTTCCGGTATAATCGAAAGAGCGTATCGCGAAACTAATACTTGTGAATTTTCAAAACTTAACTCTTATTAGTTTTCTATACAGGCTGTCCCAGATAGTGTGCTCACTATTGGGATCTCGTAAACTATAAGAGATAGAGAGTTGGTTAAATGAGACAAAATGTGCGCTGAATCATGGCCTACTTATTAAAAAAAAGAAACACTCAAAATAATGGTCGGTATGGACGCTACACGCAAAAAAAGAAAAAATGGCGTTTTAAATTTTCGCTTGTAGCTCAGTTCGATGAAAAGATACCGGAATAGTATTTTAACATTATTAAGGTACTTGTTTACGTAGATTCCGAATATGTTACTCTAATCGAAATAGCTTTTTTAATTTTTGAGATTTCATGGCTAACTTTCTTATTTTAAATACAAATCGTAGGTGGCTTTGATTGTATCTAAAAGAACATAATTTGCTGTTTTCAATAATGTATAACACATAGGGTTTATTTGTAGAAATAACAAAATTATTAGAATTTTTTTGTTTTACGCCTACCTGTTCCTGGAAACAAAGTATAAAAATTACTAAAAAGTAAATAAAACACAATTGTACACATGAAACATTTAAAATAATGATCGGTATGGACGCTACATGAAAAAACATTTTTTTTTTAATTTTCGCTTGTAGCTCATTTCGATGAAAGGATACCGGAATAGTATTTTAACATTATTAAGGTACTTTTTTACGTAGAATCCGAATATGTACTCTAATCTAAATAGCTTTTATAGTTTAATTGCTTCTTTACATAATTTTCTATTCTTTCCAATTGGATATCCGTACCGT
>JAFFZR010028918.1:0-10269 GCA_018397195.1 Lethrus apterus | reverse complement strand
CGTCAGCTGTCAAAATTTCAGAATAAATGCAAATATCTTAAAAACGAATAGACATAGACAAAAATTATCTTATACAAACTTATATTAAAATTACCCAGGAAATTCAAAAATGTAATAATATATAGGCTGTTCCATTTAAAATTTCAAAGTTGTTCGTGGTTGCGCACAAACAAAACATTCCGTATAACTGAAACTTTTGTCTCAAAATATTTTTTGTGTTTTGCATAACAATGGATATATCGAAGAATATCGCACTAATGTTACACCCTGTATAATAAGTACTTTTCAATTAGCTTTTAATTTAAATTGAAATATTCTCCTAATACAGCTTCAAATTCTATTATACAGTGTGGTGATAAAGTTTGGAACTAAATTCATAAAAGCGTTTTATAATGTTTTTAAGAAAATCGCTCGGACAGGTCAATTTTTGTTTTTAAAATGACGTCTTCTGACGTTAATTTTTTGGAATGACGTCATTTGTTTTTGCACAATGACGTCATCATAATTTTTTTTAAATGACAACCCCCACTTTTTTCTTCTGTTTTTAATAGACCTTCTTACTACTTAAACGGTGATGTAAAAAAATTGGTACCTCACATAAAAATTTTTTTGAATAAATGACACATTTACTTTAGATCGTCAGTGGTTATAATTTAGTAAAAATAATAATCGTAAACATTCTAAATTAAGCTTAATTAAGCAAATAACAGTAATTTATGTATCTGAGACGAAGAGTGAAGCTTTAAGGTGCAATGACGTCATTATCGATTTTTTTAAATGACACCTCTTATTTTTTTCTTTTGATTTTGATAGACCTCCTTGATGTTTAAGTAGTGATTAGTGATTACCGAATTAATTCTTTAGATAAGAACTTTTCTGAAAAAAATAACATTTTTTCTTCAAAAAATTAAAATTTTTGTTTAAAAGAAAAAATTTAAATGTGTCATTTATTATTCAAAAAAATTGTTATGTAAGGTACCAATTTTTTTACATCACCGTTTAGGTAGTAAAAAGGTCTATTAAAAACAGAAGAAAAAAGTGGGGGTTGTCATTTAAAAAAAATTATGATGACGTCTTTATTGCAAAAACAAATGACGTCATTCCCAAAAATTGACGTCTGAAGACGGCATTTCAAAATCAAAAATTGACCTGTCCGAGCGATTTTCTTAAAAACATTATAGAACGATTTTATGAATTTTGTTCCAAACTTCATCACCACACTGTATTTAATTTCTAGTATAATGACTACTTATAATACATTCTTTTATGCCTATGTTTCATCGCTGCTTTTTCGACTATTATGTGAAAATATCGCTAAATTACAGATATTTTAACTAATTTGTTAATTACTATCTGTTTTGTTTCAGTCCATTTGAAAATGTGTTCAAATGTCAACAACTACTTAGTAATTTTCTTATATTGTATATGAATTTAGAAATACGTTATCAAGGCGATAAATTCTTCGTAAATTGATGTTGTTATATTAATGACATATTTTAATCCGATAATTCAATAATTTTGAAATCGTGGAATTTAACTATAAAATAAAGTTATAGAATTTAAACTTATGCTAAACAAAGCAAAGATTTTTTAAAACATTTTATGCAATTTTTGAAACATATATGTATGTCTGAGTTACACTTTGGGAATGTCTAAAAGAAATTTAGTCCAATTAAACACTATTAGCTAAATTTAGATAAAAATAAAGAAGATATTAGCAACAAAATCGATTTTAATAAATAGTTACCATTAATGCCAAAGTCATAGCATTTTGTCTACTTTGATATTAAGCCTATATGCACCAAATCAAAATAGAAGTCAATTATGAGTCCAAAATCTCCATCAAAAAATTTGTTTTCTCGCGTCTAAATATGCGCATATTTATTTATGGAAAATATAAATATCCTGGATATCTGCTATTTGTTTTTATTAGTGACTTATTTACAAACAACACAACATCGCATCGTTTTGAACGTGTTTTATGAGTTCGTTTATTATCTTAATTAATCTAGTTTTTATTGACATTTACGAATGTATCTCTTCCACATACTTATTGAACAGTATGGCTATTTATATACAAATTTATATATTGTTATAATTATAATTACGCTTTTATTTATTACTATTATTAAACACTATCTAAATTTAATTCAAACTGTGTCTTCGTCACAGGAATATTCTCTTTGCTCATAGTTTGCTATTCATAAATATAAAATTACAAAAAAATTACATATAATTCAAATTGGCAAGCAAGGTTGTCTGCAAGTTGTGGAGAAACGAACGAAGAAGTACATATGTATTCCATTGAACCCTAACCTTTTTGTTAGTACGTTTTAAATTAAACAAGTAACCCAATGAAAGAAGACTATAAATTATAGTTTAAACATCTCATTTTAAAAGAACTATAACTGAAGAGCATTTCTAATGGTGAATCTTCGAACCTATAGTTTCGATATAGTACAGTATATCATATTATATAAAAAAAATTTTCTTTTAACTTAATTTACTTCTTTTTGCAACCATTAGATAAACTGACAAAATTCATTAAATTAATATATACTTGTTATAAATGTTGTGTTTTGTGGATTATATCAGTTATGTCAATAAAATTGTTTTTAATTTTATTAGATTTCAGACAAAACTATCTTGTCTATATTTTGACGTAGATTCATTTTTCTGAACTTTAATGGCGCCCCAGTAGTGGAATGACGTCAATTTCATTTTATTAAAATAGATTCAGTGGTTTTTTTTCACGAAATTCTCTACACCATTACCACACCAAAAGTACATGGTATTACGTAAAAAAGTTTTTGATAGAATGACATAGATTGTATTTAAAATTAACATTAACGTTAGAAAATACAAAACTCCACTGCGATAAGTATTGAGAACTAACGTTGGTGTCACTGACGTTGTTTAAAGAACAATTAGATTCTAATATAAACAAAGAAGTATTGTTTCTATACATAACTGAGGATTAATTGAATTTGCTCAGAAAAACTGGAAATTAATTCAATTGTAAACTTTGTGTGAAAGACGATTCCGGACAATATCGTTATTTATGGAGTAGATAACGTTTCGATTAATATTAATAATATCTCTAATAGAAGTGATTATCAAAATAATCTACGGCTACAACTTTTATACTATGGTTGCGTGGTGGGTTGTCTAGATGTTTCCTGGTTCCTGGTTCCTGATTCCTGATTCGCAGGTTATCGATTCGGTCGGTGCAATATTTTCTTAATATCTTTGATCTGTTAATCTGTTGACTGTTTGAATGTTGCTTCCTTGAATTAGCGTTTCTGTCATTAATTTTCCCGATGAGCAGCATTACCCCATTGTATGTGGCTGCGGTGTTCCTTTAGCCTGACTTGGAGTGGTTTCTTGGTATCACCTATATTCTATATGTGACGCTCCACACTCGCATAATACTTGGTAGATGCAATATTTTGTGTTGTTTGTGTTTTTAGGCTTTATTTTCATTACCTTTCTTTGTAGACTTTCCAATGATTGAAGATAGTCGTCGATTTATTTCCTAGCAATCTTTTTAATTTTAAAAAGAGGTACTTTTGGGCCTTCTGGTTGTTGTTGGTCCTTGTCTTGTCTTGTTCTGCATATGATTTTTTCTATTATCCTAGTAAAGTATGTTCTAGTTGAGATCGTTCTTTATGTTATTCAACTTCTTGTGCTAGGGATTCTTGGTTTTTTATTTTGGTGGACTGTGAGTAATTACACGAGTTGCTCAGATATTGTACCGTAAGTGTTGGTTTTCTGAAGACCAATGTCAGTATTCGCAGAGCTAAAGAGCTGGGGTATTGCCCAGGGCCAGCATTGTATTTAAATTTTGTATTTTCTTTTGTACTCCTTTTCATACATCTTTTTGTACATTCTTTTTTACCTTTTTTCAATTGCTGAGCGAACCCAACCATAAATTATACATTTTTAAAAACTGAAAAACTTTTTGAATTTCAATAACTTGATAATTTGAATTACGGAACGAACTTAACTCATGCCAACCCAACCATAAATTATAAATTTTAAAATTCAGTTACGAAACGAATCTAACCCATGCCATCCCAACCATAATCCATGCCAATACAACTATAAATTTTTAAAACTGACTTTTTAATTTCAATAATTTCAATTTACGGAACGAATCCAACCCATACAACAACCTTTTTCCATCCATCCTTATCCTTTTTTCGTAAAAAATGGTCACCTTATTAATTAGTAATTATAATAACTTTTTCTAGTTCTGAAACTTTTGTAAAACTTCACTGTGAACCCCGTTTCCCGTCCCTTACATTTTCTTATGAAGAGGAGCGCATTATTGTTAGTAGCCAACGGTCGCCAAATATCTTAGGACGGCCCTGAATCTTCATCGTTGTAGGATTTTTTTGAGCACATTGAGGCTAGCGAATTACAAAAACGTTTGACGTTACTGTTAGATTGTTAAGTAAATTAATGACAAAGTCCCCAAAGCACAAAACCAGAATAAAACATAATTTGTTTCTATCGATTCAATGAATACTGATTAATTTAAAATAGAAGGATAATATAACACACACATACACAAACACTTCTATTTTGAGATATTTATGTATTTTACAAATAATAATTAATCATAAGATAATGCAGGCGTAATCCATCATTCACAGCTCAGTGCAAGTGTTGCGATATCAATTATATAAAAAACTTGTCTTAACAAAACTGATTCAGTAATTTCTTATGCATATGCCATACTGACCTATAAAATTTTTCCATTGTTGACAGTTTTGTTGTCATAATACAAAAAATCTTGAATATCAAAACCCATTTCTTTACACATTGCTTGGAAGAGTTTATTCTTCTACTTACAACACTAACACATTTTCATAGGATTATACAAAGAGATCTAAACTGATTGAACATAAAGCAATTATTGCTGCTTTCCATTTACCTTTTCTCTCAACTCAGTTATATGTGATGAGATGAGATGAGATGAGAGTAGTTACTGTTTAGTCTTGACCAGCTCAATTTATTCAATTTTATAAATGAAACTGTTTGTTCAGTTTTTACACATTTATGCTGTCAAATCTGTCAATGGTTCCTAATGGTTTCTTTTGGTTTAAATAATAAATGAAAATCTGCTAATACAAGATGCATTCAGTAAATAAATACAAATATATTGTGGATGTAAGTAAATGTGAATGTAGAATTGTAGCAATAAGTACATCAAACAGAATGGATTTAATTTTATTTTAATGTTTTGATGACAGATCATTGCCCATCCTTCACTAGTCCTCTTAATTTCGTAAGGCATTATAAATTTGTTTAAAAAATGGAAATTAAAGACAGCTAACCTGTACACTTTAAACCTAACCTAACTTTTTCTCTCCCACCACTTTCTAATCCGTACTGGATTGGATCTCTGTGTATAAGAAAATGTGGGACAAATTTTAATTTATTTTTTGATCATGAAATGAATAAATTAGTTTAATTTAAAAGGTGTTCAAAATGAGTGCGCGCGCAGTGACCACTTTCTTAAAAAAAAATGAGATCCTTTGAAAAAAAAAACACAAGGAGGACAAAAAGGGGACTGTTATAAAAGCTACATTTTTCAATTGCTTTTATATATAAAACATTTCCGAACTGTATTGGTAACATTTATTGTTTGGTACATTCTATACATATTAGATATTTATTTGCTTTTAAAAAATACACAACAGTATTAATCATATTTTTCGAAATGCATTCGTTTATTTATTTAAACGAATCCAAATCGTAAACAAGCAAACAAGCACGCACGCGGCATGCGCACCTCGTGCGTTTTGTAAATTAAAAAATAACAGACTTGAAAAACATGAAGTAACGAATTTTATACAGTTTTATACAAAATACACCACATTGGTTTCCGATTAGTTTACTTTACAAAAGACTGCAAAAGCAGTATGTACAAGAGGCCTTGTTAACGATTTTTTACCTCCTACAAATAAAAATTAGTTATCGTCGTGATAAACATTACGAAAATCGCTCTTGTGCATGACATTTCACAACAAACAAATGTATTTGACTTGGAAATTAACATTCACCATACAATTCTATAAATATATTGTATAAGCTTCAGTTAAAAACATTAATATAAGAAGTAACCAGAAAAATCTACTTTATCCAGAAAATCGAAAATGTACGAATTAGTTAATAAATTAATTTCTTATGCCTAGAATAATTTACTTTAATTGAGACCTTTAATAGTTGGTCTTGGACAAAGGAATTCAATTAAAGGTCTGAAATATATCAAATCGTGTCTGAAAAGAATAATTTTAGCCTCCGAGTATAAAAATCACCCGGTGCCTCTTGCTAATTAAGCTGAACAAATTTAACCAATTTAAAAATACTTGCTATCAAAACATTTTGAAAATAGCTATATGGGAAAAGATATTTGTTGGTGAGGCGGAATTGTTATGATAAATAATGTGAAATAAATTTAGCGTCTAGAATTTAAAATTTAATAATTGCATTCATTCATGTTTGATACTTGAATATTTATCGTGGGTCACTTCATGAAATAAAGTTTTAGAGTTATTTGTTCGCAGTAAATTTATTTGATAATTAAAAGTTTATAACCACAGCAATCCAATGAAGTTATATTAATGTCAAAGTATTGGTTGAAATTATAGAAATATACATTTTCTTTAAATTTTTAAATATTTCGAATAAGCGTTTACACTAATATTTATAAAATTATATTATTTCGTTTTTATATTACGGCATTCACTCATAGAAATAATTTTGTAATACATTATTATATGATGAATATTATTGAATAGAGAAAATGTAAGTATTAGTAAGTATGAACATGCATCAGCATATTAAATTTATACGTAATTAATTAAATGATTTTATTTTTTGAAAGTGCATATATAAATAATATTGATATTGATAAATTAAATTCAACAGTTTTTAAATCATGAAATTTAAATGTTTAGTTTATAGCTATTGCTATTGCTATTGCTATTGATTGAAATGATAATAATAATTAAAATTTTACATTTCAAAACTAAATATGTTTATTTAAAAATTCAATATATAACCAATTAATGCATAACAATAAAGTAACTATTAAAGAAACTATTAATTTAGTTATAAACAGAACAAAATAATATGTATAAATATCATAATAAACGCAAATCTTACCTCCTTTTTGATGAACCGATGACACACCACCCAAACCTCTGGTAGTCGAACCAATTAAAATATATGTAAATGTTATACCAATCACAGCAATAATTTTAAACCCTAATGCGTATTTGTAACTTTTTATTCTACGTTGAACAAACATGATGCATCAAATAAAAATTTGGTAATAAATTTAAATTTGGAATCATTAATATGTGTTCAATAATATATGTTTCTGATCTAAAGTATTAAACAATTGCGAGTTATTTAGAGAATTAACTGTACATCCGATTGCTTTCAAATCTACAACTCGAGTAAACCGATATGGATCCAATATTTCTATGAAGTGCTCTTCAGTATTATCTCTATGTGCACCTATAGTACAGACCTTATCTATTATTAACTATGTAAATACAACATATACACATAGTACGTTGCGACATCTTCTGTTCAATTATTTATCAACGAGACGCCAGTCAGTTTGCGATACACGGATTTATTGTTATTGTTTACACTCAGCATGTGTGTTTGATAGTACAGATTGGTTTTGGTAAATAACTTATTTATGAATGTAGTATGATTTTTTTGACTAATTTACAAGATATCATGTTGTTTGTATATTGGCTGGCATAAAAATATTAATATCTTTTTTCTTTGTAAGTCAAAACAAACATTAAATTGACAAGGATACTACAAATATATAACCTATATACATACCAAACAACAATAAGTAATAACACTCTTGGAGACGAATTTCCGCTTTAATCCTGTTATTTTAAACGCTTGTGTGATGATTTAAATAACAATATTAGCTTTCGGAAATAATTTATAATCATCGTTTGCAATTAATTATCATGCTTTGATTTAATTATTATAAACAAAAACCATGCATATTATTGCGAATTTTAAACATAACAGACAAAAAAATAGACAAAAAACTCAATAAACTCAAAAATAATAACATTGAAAATTCTGAACAAAGAAAAATCAAATTCTAGTTTCTATCAAAATCTGTAACAGATATTTGTTTTAACACTTTTCCAGTTTTACCTTGAACTATTTTATTAATTTAAAAATATATTAATTTTAGTTTTGTGAAAGCAAAAAAATCTAGAGCAGCCCAATATTAAAACTAAGCTCAATGGTAGAAATATAAGGAAACTGTTACCTCTAGCCATCACAAATTCAAATAGTAAAATATACAGGCTGGACCAACGAAAACAGTCCAGTTTTTTTTCGACTTTTTAATCAATTTACAAAAAATGCCCGAACACGTCAATTTTTGTTCTAAAGGGGACACTTGATTAAATTATTTTCACTCGGGTTACATCAACCCTTAAGTGGGGAGACTGTCACCCCAATAATTTTAAATGGGAATAGGGATTAAACGATACGTTTTTTTTTTTTTTGAAGACTATAATTTTGTTGTTACAACAGTTTTTTTATTTTTGAAATTCGAACCAGTTTTTGAATAACAGCGTTTTAAAAATTTATTATCTAAAAAACAGGTATTTACATGTTAACGGATTAAATGTTGAAAATGTTCACCACCGGTTTCCATACAATATTAGAGACACCGTTCAAAATGTCGGACATTCTATAGCATTTCGGAAGTAACTTGACTGCATTCGTCTGTAATACGTTGTCGTAGTTCTTTTATAGAATTTGGTTAGTTTGCATACATTTTACTCTTTAAATAACTCCATAAAAAGAAATCAAGGTGTGATAAGTCTAGTGATCTGGGTGGACATTCAGTAGGGCCTCTCCTTCCAATGCATCGACTAGGATGAATCGACAACGATAATCGATAATCTTGAAGATCATTTCATATTTCAACAAGATGGTGCACTCCCTCACTTCGCAATACAAATGAGAGAGTTTTTAGACTAAAGACTTCTTGGTCGATGGATTGGAAGGAGAGGCCATACGGAATGGCCATCCAAATCACCACACTTATCACCCGAAATTCTGCAGAATGTCCGACAACAGTTTGAACAGTGTCTTTACTATTGTATGGATGCTGGTGGTGAACATTTTCAACATTTAATCCGTTAACATGTAAATACCTGTTTTTTAGATAATAGATTTTTAAAACGCTTTTATTCAAAATCTACTGGTTCGAATTTCAAAAATAAAAAACCATTGTAACAACACAATTATAGACTTTAAAAAACGTATCGTTTAACCCCTATTCCCACTTAACGGTTGATGTAACCCGAGTGAAAATAGCTAAATCAAATGTCCCCCTTAGAACAAAAATTGACGTGTTCGAGCATTTTTTTTTTTGTAAATTGGTTAAAAAGTCGAAAAAACAAGCTGGATGTCTTCGGTAGTCCACCGTGTAGTTATGCAATGAACTATAATGAAAATCATTAACAAATTTTCCTCATAATTTACCTTTAATCTTGTAAATTTAAGTAAAATGTATCATTGTACAATCATTTCTGTTCATTTACTATTTTTAATCATAATAATAATAATAATATTTATTCATGTAAAACACACAAGTGTATATGAAACGTTAAGAGGTAAAACTTGTAATATATAGTTAAAACAGATAGCGATGTGCCAGTCATTTGTAAATATAAGTAAATAGATCGATAAAAAGAATTAAATAATTAAAATGGACAATTCATGTTCTATCACACAAGTACTCATCTACTGTATAATAATATTTATGTACCAATATTGATTTAATTTTATCTTAAATTTGTTTACACATGTTAATGCCTTGATATATTTAGGTAATTTCTTATAAATAATCTGCCCAGGTCTAAGATCATTTAGGCTTCTTGTAAAATACTGAGTTGCTACATTTTGTTGTGTCAAACTATTAGTCATATGCTCAATACTCTTATAAATTTATATACATGGTAGAGTAAAAATATTGTTATTTATAAACGTTCTACAGGACTCTCCATACTTCAAATTGTACAGAGTGAGCAATTGGAAGTGACCACCACGTGACCACATACGTCACAAAACTAGTGTATTTTTTTGTTTTACTGCTGCCTATACTGCTTATAGTATTTACGTTCTGTCATCTGACATTTAACGTGTTTCAAAGCGCTAGTTTTTTACGTTTCTCTGTGATTTTCTCGTGAGTTTTCG
>JAFFZR010028917.1:0-10282 GCA_018397195.1 Lethrus apterus | reverse complement strand
TTTCTGCGGAATTCAACTCGTTGGTCTTTCGGAATGTCTTTAATTTCTTTCCAAGGAACAATTATTTTTTGTTCGCGCATTTTTGGTAAGTGATTTCGTAAAATTTCTTCGAGTGTTTGAACATCTTTACCGTGTAACAAAGGCCTGAAATATGATAATTAAAATTAAATGTGATTAAAATTAACTTAACAAATTACCAATACTGTTGGTAGGGTGAAACTAAAATATTTTTTGTCGTTTCTTTCTTATTTTTCTTTCCACGCAGAGTATTTTTCTGGTGTTTTTGACTCAAAATTTTTAAATCCATCAATGTATTTAATTAAATTTCTATAACCCTAAATAACCATCGTACAACAATACAGATTACCAATACGAAAATATGAATTTTTTAAAAAATTTTTATTAATTAATGTACTAATTGATTTTTTAAAACGTAAATTTGTAAATTAAATACAAAAGTATATATTTAAATAAATTAAATATTTATATTTAAATATTCATTTTTTTTACGTTGGCGCCAATGTAAAAAAAAGCTATCATTTGTAGGCAGTGTTGCCATGTTTGGTGAAACCAACCCCATAACACATTTTTACCCCAAAATGTTGTTGGTGAAAATCTGGCAACTTTTTTATTTTTCACCTGGCAACACTTGAATTTTGAATAAATATTTCGTTAAACTACTCCACTCCGAACTAACCGAGAATTCAGTTCAGCAGGACGCATTCTGAGCGGAAAGTATAATGTAAAGGAACGAGCCCAATGTGTTATCAAAACTTAATATAAGTATTGTAAAACATTTTATTTAACTCTTTGAAGTTTACAAAAATATGTTGGTCCAAAATTAGCTTGTAAATTTGGAACCACTAAATGTCCATATCTCATTAATTTTTGATCAGCTAATCTGTAAACATCTTGTGTTTGAATTAGAGCTGGACTTAAGTCTCTAAAACAAATTGTTTATTAATTTATCAAAAAGTAACAAAGTAATACTTACTTTACTACAATTTGAATCTTTGTTTCTTCCCATATTTGTTTCAAGGCCATATGAACAACCCCATCATTTTGTATCGGACTTAAAGAACATGTTGAATAGACGACTATGCCACCATTTGAAATTAACTTTAAGGCTCGAACAAGTAGCTGAGATTGTAATTCAGGTAACTTTAATCTTTCTTTTAATCGATCTGTTTTGAATATGTTGTTGTCATTTTCAATCAGTGAATGTCTATCTGTTGTACATGGAACATCAACCTAAAAAAGTAATTGCTTAACCGATACATATTATAATTGCAGTTTCAATATAATTTAAACTGAGATATATATGCTAGCTTTACCAGAATTCTATCAAAATCCTCATCATTAATTAATCTGCCATCCACACAAGTTACTTTGAGTTTTTTAGTCTTCAACCATCGTTCATCAAGATCATAAAGATACTGTCTCATGACATTGTATATTCGTTTCACTCTAGACATCGTCGAATCATTACTAACAACAATATCTGGATATAAAGTTTGAAAAATTAATAAACTTTTACCTCCTGGTGAAGCACACATATCCAAGACATTATTTCCTGGCTTTAAATCTAATGCTAAAATTGGTAAAAGTGATCCACCATCCATCAGATAGTAATTATTAACACCAGTACTGCCTCGCTTTGGTGGCAAAAAATCAGAATGATTTCCAATTTCGTAACAATAAACATTCAGTTGTTCAGGAAAATGCATTACGTATTCCTTTTCTATTGTCGTGGCAAATTCGGAATTACTATAAAATTGATAATGGGTAGATTCAGGTATGAAGTCTTCTTTTCCTTTTATTTTAGTTGCAGGGATAAATTCATATAAATTAGATGCAGAGATTTCTGTTTGACAATCAATGATTCGAGAAGTATCATATTCGGCATGTTCCAGACTTTTTTCTAAGGAACAATTTTCCTCAATAACGTTATTAGCTTGTTCTTCTTTACTTTCTTTGATATCACTTTGTTCTGCCATTTCCCATATTCGTTCCAGAGTGCGCCTTCTTTTCATGCTTCGATGGTTTTCTGTGATGTAACGCTTTTGTAAATTAAATAAAGTTCTGATGTTTAAAGCACCATTATTTTCCAAATGTGTTTTAATTTCTTCGGAATCAGAGAAATTATTAACTACTGCGACGTATTTCTGTTTACCTAGGAGACCTTGTCGAATTCCAGGCCAATTTTTCTTATATATATGCTGATAAAACTCATTAAAGTGCTCTAATGCTTTGTCAGTTGCGGTTTTCTTATTTTGTAAAACAGACTAAAATTGACATAACCTCACAATGTTTAATTTTGGAGTTCGTTTATTTTACTTACCCAGTGTGTAGGTTTATGTTTATACCTTACAAATAATTTAATGTTGCGAATACAACGACTGCAAAGATCATTTATTAACATTATTTGTTAAATGTAAGGTCCAAATAATAATTGATATCATGCGTGTACTTGTAAGAAATTTGTGTTTATTTTGCGCGTATTTTTCGAAAATGCGTAGTCGTTTTTGTTGGCAAACAATTGCTATTATTAAGCAAATTTAATTTAAATATTTGCACCAATTAATCTTAAATTGATGATCTCATGCCGCAGACGAACAGCTTTAATCGTTCGTAAGTAGCGCGCAAGTTGTTGCACAAAGTGGTTATTTTAACAATTTTTCTTATGAATAAATCGTTTTGTAAGTACATTCTATGTGAATTGCATTAGGAAAATTTATTGTGATGGGAAATTGGAATTAATTGCCAATATTAACGTCGGAATTGGTAGAATTTTCACATTAATAATATTTATAATTCCAGACATAAGTTCAGACTTACGCTCAATACTCTGTTCGTTTAATGTCGGGTGTAAATAAAAAGAACGCAAATAATCGGTGTGTCTGTATTTGTAACTAAATTCCCGGGGTAGTACAAAACAAGGGTATTGATTGCAATGTTTTGGAAACTATTGAAATATTTCCTTCTGCTGTTATGAATATCGAAATAATATTGAATTTTTCACTTTCATTTATGTAAGGCATCATTAAAATCAATTTTATGTGTTCCCCATAATTTAAATATTTTTTTTTTAGATAAAATAAGTTTGTAGGAAAGGAAAGTGATACCAAGAGGCAGGATGGATAATTTTGAACAAAAATGGAATTTGATACCCATCATTTGCAAAGTGGGGCATGTGTGGACACTGTAAGAGCTCTACATCAAACGATAGTCTCACTTAGGGTAGCACTTGAAAAAAGTCGTAGTGAAATTTTAGAGTTGAAATCGAAAAGTTGGCCTGCCGATACAGATAATCTTCAAACACTTGCTGTTGGAAACCATGTTTTACGAAGCAAATTATCAGACAACTTAACATGTTTAAATGCAGATGAAAAGCAAAAATTTAATAAAGATAGCAATAAAATAAAGAAGAAACATAATCAAGAGAAACGTAACAATAAAATAAAACAATCAAAGAAACTTTATTCTCAAGAGCAAACTAGCGATAGTGAATATCCTGCATCTGTATGTATTGCAACTGAAGGTAGTGTTTCAAAATCAGTTGAAAACTTATCTACTGTTAAATTAAGAAGGAACCTAAGTAAGTCACAGACCGTTTGCTATTCAAGTATATTTGATGGTGACAAACAAATATCTAGTTCAAATTCATTACATATAAACAAAGTACAAAATAACTTCAAATTTAAAGCCACCCAAACCAGATCTGAACAGAAAACTTTTACTACAAAAAATAATTCAAAAAAATCAAATAAATTAGAAAACTCCTGCAAAGGCATTAAAACAATTGAATTTTTAGAAGAGCCTTTAAATACTCATGATGTTCAATTATCTAAAAATACAATAAAAAAAATCCCTGAGTGGACAGAAATAACATCAAAAGAAAAACAAAAATTCAACTACGATATTTATAGACAGAAGGTTGCAAAGTCTAACAAAAAAATTAATAAAACCACACAAAAGAAAAAGAAAGATTCTCGGAAGCAGAGTTCAAATGTAAATGAATTTATTTCATCTGATACACCTGATATAGTAGAAATAAAAGCACAATCAATAAGTGAAAAAGCAATTACAAATGAATATAGTGGTTATAAAAACGACATTGATAATAAAACAATAGAAAAGAGAAGTGAAACATTGGAACTACAAACATTGGAAAAGGTATCTTTGGAATGTATCGAACCGAGTGGTAGTGAACACCCAGATGAATTAGGTAAAGAAATAGAATTTGCTTTATTTGGCGCTGTAGAAAATCAAAATATTTCTGTAGAAAATAAAGAATTAGACGATATTAGTACTTTAGAAAATCCTGCACAAGTAAGTGAAATTTTAGGGGCACAAAATATACAGAGTAGGATAGAGACTGTTAAAACTAGTGATATTAAAAAAGAAATCGATGAAAATATATTTTCTGGTTTAGACTTAAAAGCAGTTACAAATACAGTAGTACAACAGACTGTAGATTTAGATGAAAACATTGTTGATGAGATTACAGAGTCAATTAATATTAATAAAAAATTAAATTTAGAAGAAAATCATATAAATAAAGATAAACCTGAAAAAGATAGCTTAGATAAAGATACTACAAATAATGATACCATTAATACGTCAGGAAGTAGTGCTTTGAGTAATTTAGAAATATCTGTGAAAGTATTCAAGGGTAACAAGAAACCCATAGAGGTTGATATTAAAACGAAAAAATTTAGAAAAACCAAAAAATCTAAAATCATGAACGACAAGTCGCAAAATACATCATTTGACGATGATAACTGTCGTCCTTTGCCAAATATCGAAGTACAAAACTTCCAAGCACAAAATCCTTCAAATTCACCACAAATCACACTTTCTACGGAAAACATCGTAGGCAATATGATACAAAACGACGTAGAGCAAGAGGTTGATGATATTGAACTTATTTTTACAACAGACGATACCAAAGAAACCGATTTTAAAGAGGAACTAGTTCCCATAGAACCTTACCGAGAAACTCAACTTTTACAATGTCCCTCGGATTACGATGAGAAATTATCGGCGGGATCCGATCGTGAGTTGGAAGATGATGTTTTTAACGACAATTTCGAGAATGAAAATCAAGAAAATTGCAATTTTCAAAGCCAAACGTTTGATTTTCAAAGGGAAAATTCACAAATGTACAATTCGAAATCTGACAATTCCATAAATCACGAGGACAAAAGTCTCAAAAGTTATTACTCTTATCAAGATTCTAGTTTTGAAAATAAATCCCTTGAAAAGGATGAAAGTTTCGATCGATTCGATGAAAAAGTTAGGATTGTCGAGACGGACATTTCTAAAATCGGTATACAGGATGTGGAATACAACGCGGGAAGACGTAATACATGCCCGAATCCTCTACAATATAGGCCTATTATGCATAGGTAGGACTAAATTTGATTGTATATAATTTTTTGTTTTTTGTTTAAAGCACTTTATCTTAGCAGTCCGCTTTTTGTTTCATAGGGTAATTAATGTCTTTTTAGAGAAGCTTTAGGTAGAGGCTTAAATTCTAGAAAATGCAGACCAATTTTAGCTCATTCTAATGTTGTTAGAAAGGAATCTGGGGCGCAAACTGATATTTCCGCAGTACCTGGTTCATCATGGAGGTCTGAAAGCAATTTAACCCATAAGGTATGTTTAAACATTATTCTTTGTATTATTATCATTATTTGTAATAAATTGTAATATTGTAGATTAAAGGAGGTGATAAGTTTACTACATTACCGTCAAAATTCCCACATCCTGGATCTCGATTACGTTTATCTGAGAAAACAGTTGAAGCTCGAAGAGTCCTGCTATCAGATATAGGATTTACTAGCATGGTTCCAGAATTATCAAGATCCGCTGATCACCTCTGTCCACCTAATTTAAGACCGCAAGTCGTCAGTTCCTATGGTCAGTTCCTGCGTACCACTGATTTATATTCACCAGCATATACTGTAAGTATTATAAAATCGAGGATCGAGAGTTGATTACATATGTATGTATGTCTGAGTCCACATAAAAGCAGCAGTAGCCCAAAATATGTATCAGTAAATCTTGTTTATATCGTTGCAGTCTCAGAAATTTATGTGGACCACAACGACGCCCAGTGAAGGAAGTCGTCCTCAATCGAGATACTCAAGCCAATTTCCACTTTCTTCTCCGCCTGCTCCTACTAGGCGTTGTTCAGCGCCCGTATCACCTTCTAAACGTGCCACAGCCATGAAAACGACTCCATCTAAAGTACGTTTTGCAAATGGATCTTTACCAGAATTAAGAGGAGATTGGGCAGCTGTTGATAGTGGAGACTCAACTGACAGTTTAGTTGAAGAAGCCGAACATTTCTTAAGACGATCCATTGATTGTTTAGCACCGTGTCGCGATGTATGTTTCCGAAGGTAAAGAAAAAATAACGTATTTGATATAGAAATACTAAATGTTTTCTATTGAAGTGAACATAAACAAATTGGTGTTCGTCGAGCTTCAGCACCTGAACCATCTAGAGACAACGTTCCTCCCATTGGTTGGCAACCATTTCTTCCAAGAATTCCCCGTGATTTACACCTCGATTACTGGGTTAAAGTTATATCTCAGGAGGGACGAGTCAAAGGTGGAAGAGTACGTTATGTTGGTCCTCTAATGACACAGACGGATCAATTTGTTGGTGTTCAATTGAGTACACCAGATGGTCATTCTGATGGAACCTATAACAATAGGAGGTATTTTAACTGGTAAGTTCATACATAATAAATTTAACATTAAGTTATTTATTTTTTTTTATTTAGTGAACACAACCATGGAATCTTTGTGCCATTTAAAAAAATTGTTATGGGATGGAGGCCATGAATATGCAGCTTTGTATCACTACATAAATATTTATCGATCTCTTATATTGTATTCAGAGTTAAACTGTATGTTATTCTCCAACCAAGATTTTATATGGACAGATGTTTAGTTATATGTATTTTTTTATATATCACCGACCTTAAATATGAACAAAAAATAGCTTTCAGTTTTTAGAATTTTGAATTTAAGTACCAGCTATCTTTCGTAAATCATTGCTTAAAACATAGTACCAAAATGTTTGACAGTGAAATGCTTTCATAAAATTTTTACTAACTTAATTCTATGTCGCATAATTTTATTTATTGTATTTAAATATATATATATATCTATTATGTATCATATTATATTTTTATTGAACTGTTATTTTTTATATTAAAAATGCAGATTTAGAATTCTAAATTAGGGCAATATTCTTCTGTGGATGATGTATTGAAATTAGGCCTATTAAATCAGTATTTTAATGTTTAAGTCAATAATTGTATGTATTATTGTGTATTACGCAAAATGTATACTAAATATATATATATATGTTTTATGACCAAAGGAATAATATAAAAGTTGCAATATTTTGATGATCTTGCGCTTAAGTTCGCGAAATACAGGGACTGTAATAAACTGTATAATAAAAACATATCTGTTTGTTTATTGTTTTAATAATTATAAAGGTACATTATGGAAAATGTAACAATTTTTGTTTCTAGCTAATGTTAAATAGAATTCATCTACAGTCTTGTAGATATTCACTTCATACAAATTATAATTAGCTTAGACTATAATTGGTATTTTAATTCAATTTTGTACAATTAGATTTTTATTGCTAAAAAAAAAGGTAAATGAAGTCGATCTATAGTTTTAAATGAATTCAGCTATACAATAAATGAATTTAATATAAAAAGATCAGGCTGGATATGTAGCGTACCATCCAAATTCACCTCTCAGTCCTGTGTGAGCACCAAAATCTACTACATTACCATCAAAATGAATCATGTTATGCTTATTCTGATCTATGTGCTTATTTTTTCTTAAAGGATAACCAGCACAAAAAACGATAACGAATAATATTATTAATTTGTTCAACTGAAACCAAATAAATCGCAAAAATAAGTACATGTAGTTTATCATTTGTGTTACTTACAATCATTTTGCTTAGAAATTATGTTTCAGAATATGAACGTCTGACGTTATTTATATTAGTAATACTTTCTCCTTTAAGAAAACAATTTTATGGTTCATTTAGATCGTTTTCTTTAAAAACTATATAAAAAATACTATACTTTCTTTAATTTGGTTTTCGCGCCTTTCTAATTTCCGTTTGTATAACCAACACAACGCAGAAAAAAGCACTGGTAGTTTCGATCTTTATTTCCTGTTGGTGTTGACGGCGTCGACGTAAAATGGTAAATTTTAATTTTTAATCTATAAATTATTTCATTTTCGACTTTTTTAAGTTAATTATAATCGTCAGTCAATTAAATAGAGTTTAATAATTTGATTTTGGTTATTGTAAATAAATTTTATATTTTAACCTAACTTACACAGCATGGTCTCAATATTAATTTATTTACATTTTAGACGTGTAAAAGACGAAATGGAGGACGTGCCAAACACGGCCGTGGACATGTGAAGCCTGTTCGTTGCACCAATTGTGCTCGTTGCGTACCAAAAGACAAAGCCATTAAGAAGTTTGTCATTCGTAATATTGTAGAAGCCGCTGCTGTTAGAGATATCACCGATGCTTCAGTATATAATCGTAGGTACAAATTTATTGCTGCTAAATGCTTCTGGAATAATTTTATTTTGTTTGGGTATTAAAATTTGTTTCTTTTTTAGAATACACTTTACCAAAATTGTACGCTAAGTTACATTATTGCGTTTCATGTGCTATTCACAGCAAAGTCGTGCGTAATAGAAGTAAGGAAGAAAGAAGGAAACGTACTCCACCACAGCGTAATTTCCCAGGTAGAGATAATACCAGAAATCAACAAGTGCAAAGAAAATAAAATTCATTTACTATGTTTATGAATCACTTTACATAATAAATAATTAAAAACGTAAACTTGATTTTTTTTATTTTATTATTTCATTAAATATTAACAAATACATACTTACATCTCGTCAAAAAATGTATAGTGAAAATTTGAATAAAAGGAAATACTACCAAAAAAAAAAAACAACAAAAGTACACTGTACTTCCGATTAGGTACTGTTCATGGTTCTAAATTTGAAATTAATTAATCGTCTTTTAGAGCATTTTCCATCGCTTCTCGTAAATTTTTTTCAAATACCTTCTTTGCATCTGAAAAACCGTGTTTCGTTTTACCAAACGAGTTAGGTCCAGATGACGTGGGTGTGTCTCTGAATTCAACATGTGCCATTAAATAAGAATTTGCAATGAAAATAATTACCTGCCGATGTTTCTCATTCTCATCTTAGCTTCAGGTGGCATTTCTTCTGGTTCATCATCGCTGTCTTGGTTAAAAGCCGAAGCTACTGATAATTTAGGTTTTGATTGTGCTGGTTTCTGTCCGCTTAGTTTCATCTGAATACCAACACTTTTAAGTCTGTGTTTTGCCCCGAGTCCAACATTGTCTGGTTTCTTGTCTTCGTGTGGTGACCGTGACCGTGATCTATCACGATCCCTGGAGGATTCCGAGCCTAATAAACACTAACAAATTTAAAGATTTTAATAAAACGCAGCGGTTTACGCATGCAAATTATTCAATATTTAAGGTTAAGTACTCTTAATGTACTGAAATCGTTCGTATTTACCAGATTTTAAGATTTTACATTCGTCTGTTTGTCGTCTACTCATATTTATGTACGTTTATTACGATTTGTGCTTAAAATAAGTTCTAATTTGGAAAAAAATATCGATTACCACCTATATGACATGACAGACAAGAGGTAATTTTCAAATAGATGAAATCAATATAAATGAATATAGCTGAAGAATGATTATTAAAACTCTATAGTATTATTTCTTAAATTCTTAAATATATATACGATTTTTAGTCAATTTTAATACCTTCTATAAGGGCAAATAATTAACCTAATTCATATTTAATGGGTAATAATTAAGGAGCGGATTTATATGCGAGCAATTTTGATGAAATATGCGTATATATATGCACGAAAAAATGATGAAATATGCGCAAGATATGCGCAAAAATTCAAATAATGCACATTTTGTAAAACTATAAACTACAATAATAAAAACCATATTATTTTTTATACAATTTATTTACGAAAGCTGATACAAATGGGGAAGTGTGTATATTATTAAATTATTACAATTTACAAGACTAAAAAAAATTCGATTATAGTTTACGACTATGTGTTTTTCCAAGTTATCTACACGGAAATTTTGCCTCTTATCTGACAAAATATTTTTATAATGTGAAAAGCTCCTTTCAACATCTACTGA